>VMDR010009662.1:0-32843 GCA_007922815.1 Macrotus californicus
TGTAAAAATTTCTCCTGGGACACATTTTCGTTGTTAACTTAAAATTTGGTGGTTGTTCATTATCATATCCCATTGGAGGGGGAAAGAAAGAGCCCTCCTTTATGCTTCCCACGTAATGAGATTTGTAATAATGATTATCTAAAGCTAAAATGGAACTAGCATAATGGTATTCTTTTTTCAAAAAGATTTTATTTATTTATTTTTAGAAGGGAATGGAGAGAGGGAAAGAAACATCAATGTGTGGTTGCCTCTTGTGCACCCCTTACTGGCAACCTGGCCCACAACTCAGGCATGTGCCCTGACTGGGAATTGAACCAGCGCCCCCTTGCTTCTCAGGCCTGCACTCAATCCACTGAACAACACCAGCCAGGGCCATAATGGTATTCTTTATGTGAAGACTGACAAAATTCAGTCTTCTGCAGCAAGACTTAACTAAAGCTACTCAGCCACCCAGCCTGCCCCCAGGGAGTAGCCACTTACTACTGTTGAAGTACTTTTGAAGAAACCCTCCCTCATAAACTAGCTGTTGGCTTCAGCAGGGTGGGGGAAAGACAGTATACTGGAATCACTAAATCTGGATTGAAGTCATTAACTCTGGACTGAATGGCCTATGTGTGTAATCTTGGGCCAGTCATTTAACTTCTTCAGAACCCCTATCTCCTCTGTGACATGGGAGGACTGGACAAGAGGTAATGGCCCCAGAACTGTGTGAGTCTATGGGTTTTGGAGGAACAAGGCAGAGAAGCCTGTTGCCTGGATTTGAAGAGAGGCGGTACACTACCACAACGCAGTCACTAGCAGAGACATCTGCTCAGGGCTGATTATGCAACTCTTTTTTTAATGCCTGCAATAAAGCCTCCTGCCAATGTCCATCTGGCCTTCAGTACAATAACAAAATCAACAACTAACAAACTTCAGAGATTGTATAATATTAGGCGGGCTTAGTTCAAACTTTATTTTTCACTTCCAATATGAGTTTCTGGGACTTAGAGCTAGAGGAAGCAAATACTCAGCAAATATTTATGAAGCACGTGCCATTAGGCTCCCCTGTTCTAATTGCTATAGAAGTCCTCTGCATCTGAAATGTATAGTCTCTGCCCTCAGAGAACTTACAGTCTAGACAGGAAGAGCCAGGCATACCTGTAAGCAGGAGAAATAACTGCAGAGGAGTTTGCAGCAGTGCTATGGGACGCAAAGGTAAAGTATATATCCTGGGAGGTCAAGGCAGGCTATTGCGAGGAGATGACAATGAAGCTAAACCTGGAGAATTTGTGCACTGATGTTCAATGAAACAGAATGTTTGTCAGTGAACTGATCTCTGAAAATCAACTTGTGACGCTGGTGGTGGGGCTGAGAGGGCCAGGGCAGGGGAAGGTGGAGAAAAATGGCAGGTGAGGAGAAATTTGGCCATCACAGCATGTTAGGAAAGAATAGCTAACTGTTGGATGTCAGTTTCTTCCAGGTATGACTCCCCCAGTTCCAGGTTTGAGAAAGTATCAATTTATCACCAAGTACTTGAGGGTGCTTAATAAACACTTCTTAATAATTAATTGGGGTTTTGAATGTATTTTTCAATATAGGAGTACATTTAGAAAGGGAAGAACCAAAAACCTAGCAAAGATGTGAAAATAGTGGAACAGTGTTTTGTAGCTTTGGGAAGTATTGTTTTCCATGTGTGAACAAGGAGAGCAGAAAGTACGATGGAAAGAATGGAAGAAATGAATGGTTTAAGAAGTGCCATCAGGGATGCTTTGCTAATACAGACTTGCAACACTACATCCCAGAAGAGCCCTTAGGGATCACCCCATTCACTAGTTTTCTAGCTTTTGTTTAAATAAAGCTTTAATAGGAGCCTCAACATCCAAATCCAATATAATAAGAAAAGCTGGCTTGCTTGAAGCTGTGAGGTGGATTTGAAGCTTTGCCCAAAATCCAACCTCCCACCCCCTTCCCAAGCTGCCCCTAAGACATCACCCCAGAACCACAGGGCTCAGCAGAATTCAATTTGCAAAACACTCACATGATCTACCTCTTCTTTATTAATGAAGCTCTGTATCATCTTTAATTTTTAATTTAGTTTACACTTTTAATTTCATTTTCAAGAAATTGAACTTTAGTTTGCCTAAAAATCCACAATCCCAGTGAACTTTTATTTGGCTATAAAAATTCCAACATTGCTGAAATAAGGAGCTCATTGTCAAATCCTTTCTCCTTTACCCAGAGAGGTCACCTGGATAAGACGATGAGAGAGCCGGGCACAGAGTCCAGGTCTTCTGGCTCAGGCCACACTGCTCTGTTGCTTCTGCTCAGAACATAAACCAACCGTAGGCACACACATGCATCTATACATTGTACATAGACTCTTCTTTTCCTAATTTGTAGATTTTTTTTTTTACTAAATTGAGAATTGGAGGATTTTGTGCTAGTTATTGGCTTTTTCTAGTTGAGGTTCAAGACTCAGGGGAAAAAATGAATAAGCAGTAAACATAACACAGTCTTCATACATACTCTGACTAAGAGAGCTCATTCTCCTTTAAAAGGTCAGGACATTAAAGCAAAATGATACCTTTTCCTACTGCATTTGTCTAGAACAGGGACTTCAAATACTTACAGCTAGTTTGAGTTCTCAATCAGTCAGTTTTTGCTTTTATGTGACAGAAAAGTACTCTGCTGTCTGAATCAAAAAAAAGGGTATTTGCTGAAAATGTGAGTATAAGATTCAGGATGACCCAGCAGGAACCAGAGACTGGTCACTACTGGGTATGTTATAGTATCACCGTGGTAAGATGCTGCCCCAATTCCAACCTTACCCATCCTTTCTCCATATGCTACACATTCAAGATTCACCCTGCCGAGACAGAAACATCCAAATGGCTAAACTTTGATCAAATGCCCATACCTTTCTGACTTGGAACAGGCGAGGTTTTTCTGGCCTCTTACTCATAGCCATGCAATGGGAGATTCCCCAAACTCAGTAAGGGGATTCAGAGGTTGTGCAGCCAGAAAAGCGGCATGTCACATTCTCTAGATTACATGAGTCAAAGACTACATTACTAGACATCTAATTCCAGATGAAAATAAGATATTTCAACTATAAATGAAGATAAGAGAGGAGAGTAGAAATTTCCATTCTAGAAAGAGTGAAAACCCTTGGATCCTAGGGAACAAGAGGAAAGCTGTTTTATAGCTTCACAATACTCATTCTGTAGAACAATTTTATCTGAAGTGTGACCTATAAAATACACCCTGTCTCATGAGATACTCATATCTCTATTTGGGAGATTCAGAATGCTAGATAACACATTAAAGATCCTAAAAGCTTATTTCATTCATCATTTTCCAAACTTCTTTACCATTCAGCCCTTTATACCCACAGAATCAATTTTCCAAAGAACATACTTTGAGAAATAGGACTTCTGATGAAGGAAGCAAACCTTTTAATGCTATGAAACATGTAAGGAAATTTCATAGGAGCTAAGGCGTTTCTAGGTAAGGGGAAAGACCTCTCAAATACTCAGTCCTTGCCCTGGCTGCATGGCTCAGTTGGTTGGAATGTTGTCCCATATACCAAAAGTTTGTGGGTTTGATTCCCAATTAGGGTACATACCTAGGTTGTGGGTTAAATCTCCAGTAGGGGTACGTACAAGAGGCAACCAATCAATGTTTCTCTCTCACATCCACATTTCTCTTTCTCTTTCTCTTTCTCTCAAATCAATAAATATATCCATGCGTAAGGATTAAAAAAAAAACTCAGTTCTTGAAGTAACTTAATTGATGATCATTATTCAATCTTTGATTCCAGGGAATTTATAGCAGCTAGTCAGATGACAGAGCTTTCTCAAAGATAAGGGCAGGTAAGGACTTTGGCTGACTTTGAGGGCCATCTCCAACAGTCTATGAGGAAGTGGTAACTCTTCTCTTCCAACTCAATTAGCAGAGTTTGGTAGAACAGCAGGAGCCCCCTTGAAAAGGATATAGAAAGTACAGGGAAAATGCTGGACGTGAAAGTGCTGGTCTCCATTTCCTAGTCTGTAAGAGCCCATGTGCCCTACATTCAAACATCAGCTTTTATGTTGTCTGTTTCTTTGTAAGCAAGAACATGATGGCTGAGAGCAGGAGACGTCATTGAAATCATTTCCTTTTATTTTTATACCCTTTAATTAAATGGAGATGAAAAAATTAATCCCTAGCAGGAGCAAAGTCTGAGAGTGAGAGGTATCAAGTATTTTATCATCGCATCCTGCCGGCAGCTCCACACTTGGCTTTGTATCCAGGCAGCAGATTATTGTAGCTTGCTCGACAAACATGATTAATAACCCAGCCGGGGCTTTTGTACTGGACGTAGTGTTTGCCAAAAATGGCAGAATTCAGGGAAGGGGGCACTGCAGTGACAGTTACTTCCCTGCCACATGACCCGTCTTTGTAATTAAAAACAAAGTCAATTATGTAGCAAACGTTCAATGACTTCAATGACGTAATTCTCCTGCCTCCTCTAAGTGATGATTGCTGATGCTGAGATTATTTTCACGGCTCTAAAATAAAGCAAAGTAAATACGATGATCTCTCAAAATGCAGCTTCCACATTCAATATTTGCAGCCCCAAAGCCCTGTCAGGCTTGGAGCATTTATCGCTGTGCACGGGAGGCACAAGACACTAAGTGCATTTGTCAGGGAGCAGAGAAGCCGTAAATCTGTTCTGCCTGCAGCCCCTTTAACTGGTACCATTTGAAAACTTGCTGTGGCAGAAACTAAAGAAAATCATGAGGCCATACTATCCCCAGACACTCTCCAAATGAGGTGGCTTGTCAGTGACACAGTCCAGGTTCTGTGGTTGTGTCTGGCATTGAGTAGTTCTTTCGGTTGTCTCCCACTTCAGTGCGGTTTGTTTCTTTCTCTTGTGTGAGGTTGCTCCCCTGCTGAGGCAGCTTCCAAACAGCAGCTGTGATGCCACCCACCTGCACCCCGACAATGTCAACCAGCTCCAGTAAACAGGTTATGTGATTCGACCCCTCCTACACACGTGCAAGGAGATGTTGAGGATGCAGATTTCAGCTGGAGGGGTGCATCCAAGGGAGCAACAGACCCACATGAGGGAGGCTAAATCCTGCCTGGTTTGATTTTGAGGGAATAATCACTTTATTTATAAAGTTCCTCTCTTACCATTGTCCTAGAAAACAGTCACAATGGTGACTAGATAAAAACACTAATTAAGACATCATAAGCCACGCTGAAGGGGCAGGAATAAAAATAAAGGAGGAATTTGCAAAAGGGGGAGGTGGTTCAAAAGTTTTGCCTAAAGAGAAATAAAGCAAAAAGAGATGCGCTTGAGAGCACAGTGTCTGAGTCCTGAGAGAGCTCCAAGGCCGCAGCACTGGCGCCTGGGGACCTCTGCCAGGAAGGTGGGAGCTGGGAAGAGAAGCACAGGCAGGTACTGTAAAGCACACGGGACTGGACTGCTGGGTCTGCCACGTCTCTTGAAAGAATGAACCAACGGTACTCTGACAGGGATGGGTCTCAATGTTCTATTATTTCCTCTAAAACACAGTGGAACTAACCAGGAAAACCTATTTCATTATTTGCATAACTGTGTAAAAATAAATAACTGTCTAATGCACTCCAAAATAAGCATGTAATTTTTCAACTCTAAACTTGTAACCATCACATATCCTTCTAACCTTCAAGGATGAGAGTTATTTCCTCAGCAGAAAGATAAAAATCAATCAGTTTGTCATCAGAGCTACAATATATGATCTTTGGTAATACTGCCTATAAGAAAAGATGATCGTCCATCCGAACGTACACACAAACACATGTGACACAGTTTTTTCTTGCTCTGATTCATTAATATCAGAACCTTTAAAATGTGATCCATCACACACAGCCAAGGGGAAATGACAGGCAAAGCACGCCAGAAAAGATTGTTATTGATCACTGTCTCTTAGATTTTTGCACCCCATTGGGGAAAATAAAATTCTAGTTCTGAATAAAGTAATGGATCATGTTTCAAATGCTTCTGCAAAGAGGAAATCATCCAATAATTTTATTCAGGAATACTACAAATTTTCAGAGCTATTATGCATTATACCATGTTGTGGCCTGCTCACCAAGAGTAATGATTACAAGAAAAATAAACATATCTCAATAATGTTTTTATTAGTTTGTAGCATATATGTAGAAAAACTGGGCTTCATTCCTTTATGCACGATGGCCTCTTCATGTGACCCACTCTAGGCACTTGTATCTTGGTGCTAATTACCATGTAGGAGCTACCTGGTCCAGATATCTACAAAGAACGTAGAGTAATTTTTGAAATACAACTGAAGGCTTTCTTGAGAATGACAGCCTCTCATTCTGTAATGAGAAATGTAGGGCTAATTATAGGCACTTCATATACAGTGATCTAAAAAGCTTAAGAATAGATTCAAACATCAGATCGTGACTCATCATTACTCAGGGACCATGGCCAGAGTAATTGTCTCGCTATTGATACAATTTGTGTGTTTCTCATTATTCTTGTCCCAAGTGAGCTCTGATCTCTTTGTTCAGACGCCAATTTCTTGTGCTGGGAACTTCTATTACTACATCCAAGTCTTTCCTTGTGAGCGTCCTCCATGTGCAATCTTTGGTTATTGAGTTGTTACTAAGAAAATGCCTGGGCGGTCAGGGGACTATGCCTCTTGCCTGAAATCCCTCTATGTGGGCACTCACCCCGGAGGCCTACCTGTGGCTCTAGGGGTTGCAATTGCTCGATGTGCCCTCTCTGAGTTTGAACTTGGAAGAAAACAGTGACCTGCTAAGAGGTTCATTGAAAATGGATCTTCTTACTAATTCCACAAACATGCCCTTCATGACTATGTCCTGAGAGTAAATGGTGTCTGCCCAGTGTGACAGAAAAGACAAATACTGTATAATTTGACTTATATGTGGAATCTGAAAAACAAAACAAAGCAGACTGACAGATACAGAGAACAAACTAATGGTTACCAGAGAGGAGGAGGGTTGTGGGGGGAGGGGGCTGTAAATGGAAAAGGTGAAGGGGAAGTAAAGGTACAGACTTCCAGTTAAAAAATTAAAAAGTCAGGAGCATGTGAAGTACAGCACAGATGACATACTCAAGAATATCATAGCAACTTTATATGGTGACAAATGGTTACTAGACTTAACTGTGGTAATCACACTGTAAGGTATATAAATGTAGAATCACCATGTTGTACACCTGAAACTAATATAATATGTCAACTACACTTCTATATACAAAAAATAAAAGTTCTTCCAGAAGCTCTAGCTAGAAACTTCTACATTTCAGTTCCCAGAAATATGTCAGTCACCCATCAACAAGGTAGTATGGAAAGGTAAGGGTTTTAGTTTGGCCATGATGGGTTCTAATAAATGAGGAAGAAGTGGGGAAGTACAACTTGGTAGACAACTAGAAGCATCTACCACAGGAACTATGGAAAACCCAAAGGATTAGTCGATGTAGATCAGGGAAGTTTCTCCAGAGGAAAAGACAATTAAGTTTAATATTGAAATGCTACCAAGATCAAGGGAGGTGTGCACACTGAGAGGAAGTATTAGAGAAAACAGGCGATATAAAGGGCGTTCCAAGCAGAGGACACAGTTTGGCATGCCTGGAACACAGGGCTCATGCCAGGGTGACAAGACGAGACTGGAGGAACATGAAAAGACTGGAGATAGGCAGGCATGCAAACCGTTTTAAAGAGCCTTGTGGGCCGTGCCATACTAAATAGTTTTGGCTTTATGGTGGAGTTTAAAAAGACATCATTAGTGTAACCTTGGTTCTCAATCTTAGCTCATTGCAGAAGTCTGCTGGAAAAGCAAGTTGATTGAAAACGGAGTCATACTGATACTTACGCATTCTCTCTGTTACAGCCCGAGAGATGTGTAACTGATCATAAGGTATCAGCATAAAAGGGTTGTCAGGTTGAGAACCGACATTTTGTTCAACAACCAAGGCATTTTTTCCATGAACAACTTGGTCAAGAACCGAATTGTTCCAGATGAGAGGCATTCAGGAACCGAGGTTTGACTAGCCATCATAAACAGCTTTAGAGTTGATGTTGCAATGTTGCCTCACGTCCTTCTGTGGGAGGAGACTTACCCCCTCCCCTCCATCACCACCAGTGAAGCTGGTGTTTCCCTTTTCTTCAGGCTGATGCCTCTCACAGTTCTGAAGTCGGTCTTCTAAAACCTCAGTGGTTACTGACTTTCTACCTCCTGCCCCAGTGTCCCTCAGTCACGCTCTCTCATCCCCTGACCAAGTGCTCATGCTTAGCCACAGTCTCTCCGTTCTTCCCCGTTTCAGCAAACACACAGGTGCAGGGAGACCTAAAACCCCTCCAGGCTGGTGCGTGAGCTCCGCTATGTTCTGCCTGGTGGGTATGTGGCAGGCACTCCTCCCAGAAGCATTTTGTATGCCTAGTTGTTATTTTTCATTAGAAATAAATTTGGTTGGTGAATCTGTGCCTGGCACTCTCATCCTGCAGAATTTGGCCAGAACTCTGCAGTGTTTCCAAAACAAAGCTCTGCCTTAACTGCCTCTGGCAAAATACTTGAAAATAAAATCCAAAAAGCAAGGGAAGTATATTGCTGACATCGACAGTACCCAAATTGACAGTTTTGCCCAGTTAAAGAACTTAGGTCAGAAAGAAGTGAAAACAGAAGTTCAAGCCACATGATCTTTACCTGGGCATGTTCCCTGGATTTGTGTGGAAAGCTCATTAGCATATTCCCTAGTCTGTCTTGATTGGAAAACACAGGGTACAGCTGCACAAACATTGTTCAAACAGCTTCCAAGAATATCAGCAGAGAACTGCATCGTCAAATAGTAGCTTTAATGAGAGCAGTGTTGCTCAGAGATAGGAAATTTGCAAATGCTGGGTGTGAGGTGGAAAATGCAGAAAGAACCACATAGAGGGAAATGCTGAAGGTGCAAGGTGAAGGTTGAGATGAACCAACTTCATCCCAGGATGGAAACCAAACAGAATCACTGCTGGATCTCACCCTATGCATAAATACAAAACACACAGATATTCTTAAAAATTTTTCCCACCAGTGAGGTATAATTCAACTATAAATAATTTTTCAACATCAGTTATGAGAATTTCTATTAATTGGCATGATAAATGAGTTTGCAAATCAGTGGCAGACCTGACATTTCTTTTGTCTTGCCATTTGGACATGGCGCTGTCATGAGAGACAACTTCTTAACAGAAAGGCATTTTTGTCATTTTTGATTCTTCTGGAAAACAGGACATATGAGTGAAGAATTCTAGAAAAGGAAATAATTGTGGGTACCTAATCATTTCTATTGAGTTTGCTATGCCATTTGCCTGTTCACCTAGATAATTGGCCATTGTCCTTAATGTGAGAAACAACACTTGGTCTTATGTCCAGGGTCATTCTAGTGAACAATGCTGACCAGAAACCTTTCGTTCCTAGACCTTTTCCTCTTGATTATGCCTCTCCCTGTTTTGGTAGTGTAGTTGCCTCATTCTTTTGCCTTCTTCCCTATTCATAATCTCTTCAAAATTAGATTTCAAAATATTTATCACTCATTTATACTACAGTGAAAATACAGTCATCATTTAGAAGCACTAGTATTACAATGCACACCAGAAGGCTTGTATTTGAACCCCAGCTATGCCTCCATGTGTGATTTGGAGCAAGTTAGTTAACCGCTTCTAGGCCTTAGTTTACTTATCTGAAATGGGATAATGGGTAATCATACCCACTGCAGAGAGTTGTTATGAGGACTGAAGGTGTGACTAGAAAATAGCCTTGCACAGGGTGATCCCAATAAATAATAGCTGTTCACTAATTCAATTACTAATATTTTATAGTACCTCTTCCCATAATATTTGCATTGTAAACCTTATTTCAAACAGGAATGAAGAGTAAGCAGAGATATATTTGGTGGGGTGGGAAAGCAGGCTATGCTGCTTAATATAAAGCTAAACCAAAACTTCAAGTAAAACCTAAGTCTAATCAATGTTTTGGAGCTTGTGATGAGTGTGTCTGGGAAGGGAGATTTTTCAAAGGGCACGTGGTGTCTTTTAGGACCCAGCAACAATCCATGGCTTGACCTCTTGCTGGGTGTTCCAAAGTGGCGTAAGACTCTCACAAACACCAGTGTTAAAAATCAACCACCCCCAAGGTCTGACTATACGTTAGCTGGCTCTAAAGTTGTCAGCACTTTTCACAATTATTATAAAAGATTTTTTTTAATTTCAGGACTACCAGCTAGAAAGAGAATTCAGAAAAACACACGAACCATTCCTCCAAGCAGAATCGGTAACCAGCATGGGGGAGTGTAAGACATAATATCCACTGAGACCGTTGCCTTGCAAGGAGCAGGTGCTCAGGAGGTGCAGAAGGAAGTCTATTCTGCCTGTTGCCTTGCACGCCAGGGAGAAAGGATAGGGACATTTCAAAAGGGTGTCCCAAAAGTTTTGCTGTTTAAGAAAAATTTGCAATTCCTTAGTGACAAAAAAATGCAGGTTTTATTTTAAACAGAAAAGTATTGTGAACACTGGTTTTTGACTGTAGAAAAAAAAAACAGAGATACTTAGGCTCTGCAGAAACAGCAAGCTTTGCCTATGGCAAGTTCACAAAATTTCATAATTCCACCAGTAGCAAAGTATCAGAGTCTTTCTCAAAAGAGCTACGCTCTCAGTAGGAAATGTGAAATTTTAGCCTGGAAAGAAATCTGGCTATGTTTTGCACAAAGTTAAAATTGATTCTCTTATTTTGATTCTGGGTGAAGTCAAGCCATCCCAAAGCAGGGAAAATGATGACAAAGAAGGAGAAAATGAGTCTAGAATCAATAGGTGGAGAACAGAGAATGCAAGTACTAGGCAAAAAAGGTCTAAGAATGATTAAAAAGGGAAGAATATGGTGATGGATATGTTATAACCTTATAGATTTTAGGAGCTCACAATTTTGTTTAAAGACAGGTCCAGGAAATCAAATCCCCCAACCAAGACCCTAACATCAGGACTTCTTTCTATGGACTCTATTTCTGCCAAATCCAACCTCTTCTTTCTGTTCCTACCTCTGGTATTTGATGAAACTGTGCCAGGTTTCAATATACAATTTCAAAGAGAAAGGATTTTGTTTTTGAACTGAATTTTCAAAAATGTAATTTTCTAAAACAAACTTTGGAGAAGAGCAGAAAAGTAAAACTTTAAGCTGTTTTACAAATATCTGATCCTTTTTTCAAAGGATTGCAAAGCCTCATAAATCTTCAGCTTTGTTCTGTGGGTTCCAGGTCTTTTCCTACAGAATTTTCAATCCACTGTGTATAAGGCAGAGGAACTGAACTGAAAAAGGTTGTACAAAGGGGAAATTTAAATACCATATGGTTTTAATGCCATTAATAAAGTACTACTGCCCTGGCTGGTGTGGTTCAGTGGATTGAGTGTGGGCCTGAGAAGCAAGGGGTCACCGGTTCGATTCCCAGTCAGGGCACATGCCTGGGTCGCAAGTCAGGTCCCCATTGGAGGGTGCTTGAGAGGCAACCACACATTGATGTTTCTCTCCCTCTCTTTCTCCCTCCCTTCTTCTCTCTAAAAAAATAAATAAAATTTTAAAAGATGCTTTAAAAAATAAAAAAAGTAAAGTACTGCTTTTGGAGGCAGGCTAAAGAGCATGATAAAGCACTAAGTAATATTTTTTTTAAGTTAAAAAAGATGAGTCTTCTACTATCCCTGAAGACATTTTGTATGTTCATTCATTTTTTCCTAACCCAATCATTATTGTCTTTTTTATTCTTTAGAAAAAAATAATGTGAAGGCTTTTAAACATCAGAAGATCCAAAGGTTTATTCTGAGTACATGTAACCTTCCCAGACAATACATGCACATAAGAATCTACACTAAATAGAGCTTCTCTTGTCAGAATTGAAGTACCTTCAATATAAAGAAGAGTGGGCTCCTAAAAACACGTTCAATTTACCTCCATCATTCTGTAAAAACTACCTACCATAAAACTATGGGAAGCGATTCTGTACGGCATAGAGGACATATGGTGGCATATGGCATATAGTTTCAAGACACTTAGAAAGGATAACTGTCTATAAAGACAAAAGGCTTTTCAGTTATGCAATGCAAAAACATTCACTAGAAAGTCAAAAATAAATGAAGGCCCATCCCATCTCACCATCCAGTAAAGGAATTCAATAAATGCTCAACTACTTGGAACAATAATTAATTAAAGAAACCCTGAAGGCACAGATACTATATTCCACACCCTAAATTAGAAGAAAAGGTAGAAGAACTTCCATAGGGATATTGAGCTTTGCTCAAGTTTGTAAATAATTGTTTTAAATTTTCCTCATAGTGAAGAACCCTAGGTTATTTCTCCCTTAGGAGGAGTTTCATTAATGAAGAAGAGTTAACTGCTGAGTTTGAGGAAATGGGAACTTTCATAAACACAGTAGTGGTTAACTGAAAGGGAGATCCTAAATTATTCATGATAGTTAGCACTCAAAGAAATAGAATATGAAGTAAGAAGAGAGATTAGAAAGGCCTACAGCCCAGGGGTACTCATGTAAAGGACTTTTTCAAGAGCAGCAATGCACAGATAGGAGTAGGTCACTGAGGGAATTGGGTAAAAAAGAGAGTAAGATAATGAATGAAAAATGCCAGAGACAGATCTACTGAAAAGAGGAAACCATTGAGAACTAACAATGAGCAAAAGAAAAGAGGTCAGTGTCCTGCAGAACAAGGTTCAGTTGACGTTGATTCTGCCCTCTAGCCACCTAATGTTACTCTAGTGTTTCTCCAGCTTTATTGTGCATATTAATCACCTGAGAATATTGTTAAAAAGCAGATTATGACTCAGGAAGTCTGGGGAGTCATCAGAGACTTTGCTTCCAGGTGATGCCAAGACTAGGAATTCATGGGTCACACACTGAATATCAAAGTACCTAAGTCTGAATCTCTTCAGATCAGTGAAACCATCACAAACCCAGAGAGGAGTCCTGAAGGTACTTTAACATAAGAAGCAGCCCCATCTCGGGAGTGTCTCTAGCACTGATTCACTTTCTGTCCATGTGACTTGGTTCTCTTCTTGCAGGGCATTAAACTGAAAGAGTGTGATGAAGGTAACTTTCAAACTTCCCTTGGAACCCCATCTCCCCCATTGTCTGAAGTTATATTATAATCTAAGACAAATTATTCAATTTTCTGAGCTTGAGTTCTTAAAGTGATAGTGATTACACGATCTTCAGTAGGGCTATTTTGAGAATCAAATCAGGTTATGTAAGTAAAGCATATAGTAAGAATACAATACCAGCCCTTCTCTCTTTTCTCCTATATTAAATAGTAACACATATAATTATCACTGATTTAGCTGACAACAAACATGCACTTTCACTGACACTTATTTTTCCCTTTTAGAATTCATAAACAGGATCCATGTTATAACTCTCTAAAGATAAGGAAACTGAGGTCAGAGAGGTTTAGTGCAGTGACCGAGAGCCTAAGGTTTGAATCAAGCACACCTGAATTCAGATTCACACTCTATCTTTTACAGAAAAGTTATCATTTATGGACTGGAGCCTACATTTAAGTAAAATACATGTAAAATGTCTCTCAGAACTTCTTGTTAAACACAGGTTTTCTTTGCTCTTTTCTAAAATGCTATTATAATGGTGGAAAATAACTTAAGCCATTATATCAATTTGGGAGGCAGGACTGCCATAAAGTACCATAGACTAGGGGCTAAAACAGCAGAAACTTATTGCCTCCGAGTTCTGGAGACTGTAAGTCCAAAATCAAGCTGTGGAAAGAACAGTTCCTTTTGAGGACTGTGAGCAAAGGATCTGTCCTATGCTTCTTTCTTTGGCTTGTAGATTACTGTCTTCTCTCTCTGTCCCTTCACATTGTATCCCCTCTACATGTGCCTCTGTGTCCAAATTTCTTCTTTTTCATGAAGATACTTAGTCATATTGCATTAGGGCTCACATACTTACCTCATTTTAACCTGATTACCTCCGTAAAGACCCTATCTTCAAATACAATCACATTCTAAGGTACTGAGTTAGGACTTCAACAATAGAAATTTGGGTTGACACAATTCAACCATAAACTCAACCTACAAAAACAAAAATAAATTGGAAACAAAAGTAAACAGAGCTTGAAAGATGAAATACAGACAGAAGAAGAGAAGATCTAAAAAAGTCTGAATGCCAAGCACACATGGTGGAGTTTGGGAGACATGCAAACAAGAAATGAGGCATTTCATAACACAGCACACTAGAAAAGTTTGGGAGACAGTGGTAACTCATTCCCCTGATGAAGAAAGAGAAGCAAAGGGCTGAAAACAAGATGTTTGTTTGAAAATGTGTATCAGAAGTAGTTATATCCCCAGGCAATCTCCAGTTCATAAATAGGATTGATTTGGTGGAGAAACTGCACCATGGACATTTCAAACACGGGGCACCCTACTGAAAATAAACAGGTTAAGTTAAAATTGGCATATTGAATGAGACCCTCAGCCCTTTTCTACATTCTGCTTTAAAACCATAGGCAGCCCAGCAAGTACTGCTTCAGGCAAGTAATTGGTAGATTGTTCTCTAAAATAATAGAATAGCTGGGGGGTAGGGGCGAGGAGAGAAGATCAATAAATATTTACATTTAGAGTACCCTCAGACACCATTTAGCCACCAAGAAGTAAATGAAAATGGGACTCATTATGTACAGGTACAGAGCACAGAAGATATTTAGAGAATAAGTATATATGATATCTTCTCAAACAAATCAGAGAACTTAGAAAGTAGAAAAACAGTAGTTAGAAACAAGCAACCATTTGGAAACTAGAATTTCAGATTCTGGTTTTTGATGCCAGTGTCCAGGAATACAGCTGATCTCTATTTTAAGAAGTGAAACTGTCAGTGAAGGGATCCAGAATGGTAATTTAATAATAGCTCATTGGATGAGAGGAGCTATAAAATCACCAATTCCTCTGAAGTATTCCAAGGCTTAATTTATATGAGGTACCTCAAAAGCCCTTAAGTCCAATTTGGAAAGGTCTACAGTAACTCCTTCCAAAACTGAAGCAAGTTTTTCAAAGTGAAGAATTCATTTCAACCTTGCCCAGAATTCTCCAATGGAGCCAGCAAAAATCCTTTAAATTCTTAAAGGATTAAGTGACAATAAAACTTTGGGGCAGTTTGTTAAAGGTGGGGCCAGAAAGAGACCTGTGCGGCCCTCACCTCCTTTGAGATGCAGAGAACACCCTGGCTTCTCACTGTCACCCAGGCTCCACATTATTCCCACCTAGGCCGAGAGCTCTGAGAGTCATAAATCAACTGCGTGCTCTCTCAGGGGCCTGGAAGAGCAGAAGAGAAGACAGGATGATTATAAAACCAGAGATGCCAGCATCGGTTAAATTATCCTGCCAATATTAAGCTTAGTAAATTTCAATTCTTTCTTCTATATCCATTTTTGTATTGAACCTGGCAACATTAGGTAAAATCAGCCAATAGAGCAGCACTAATAGTTCCTGTAAAGGTTACATTGCCTTAGTTTTAATTTCACACTTTTGAGTCAGTGATGAATCCTTTAAGGCCACAAACTTTCCCACTCTCCTATGGATATAGTATCAGTTAGGGCAGTGATTTTGCAAGTGTAATCTCTATACCGGCAACATCAGCATCACCAAGAAGCTTGTTAAAACTGAACTTCTTTTTTTAATTATTTTATTGTTGTTCAAGTACAGTTGTCTGCATTTTCCCCCTACCATAGTCATCCCCACCTCCTTCCCCTGATTCCACTCCCCTTGATTTCGTCCATGTGTCCTTTATGGTTGGTCCTGAAATCCCTCCCCCACTTCCCCCCAATTATCCCCTCCCACCTCCTCTCTGGTTACTATCAGATTGTTCTTAACTTCAATGTCTCTGGTTATATTTTGCTTGCTTGTCTGTTTTGTTGATGAGGTTCCACTTCTGAAGGTGGAGTCAAATGCTGAGTGCTTTAGCAAGCCCCCCAGGTGATTCTGATACACCCTAAAGTTGGAGAACCTTTGAGTCAGAAGAGTGCTAGACACTCTAACAAACCCCAAATTTCCAGTGACTTAACATAGTAAACATTTACTTCTCACTCACTCCATGTCAGTGTCAGCTTTTCCCCCCATGATGATTCAGGAAGCCTGGTAACCTTCCATCTTGAGTTTCCTCCATCTCGCTATGTCCTCAGAGTTCTCTGCATATTTCTGATGGATGCTCAAAAAGAGCAGAGAAGTGCTATTCTCATCTTAAAACCCCTGGCTCAAAAGCAGTACACATTGCCTCCACTCACCAGGTATCACTGGTGAGAACTAGTTAATGGGTCACATCTAGAAACAAAGAAGCCCTAGAAAATAAAACATGCTTCCCTGCCACATCTGCACATCAGGGGAGAAGGAACCCAAATGTCCACCACAGGTGTGCAAACTGCTCCCTACAGTCTGTTGGGTAGCCAGAGGAGGAGCACATGCTAGCTCCATGGAGTATATCCACCAAAAGTTCTATCTTTTCAAAAATTGTAGTATATATATGATTGTTGCCACAACAATAAGAAAGACTTATGTTGCATTTTCTCAAAGGTTAATGTACATGTCAACCACCAGAGAATCTGGTAAAAACAAAATCATATTCTGATTTGTAGGTCCAGGATGGGGCCAGTGATGCTGCATTTCTAAATAACTCTCCGGTGATTCCAATGCACTGGCCAGGGACCACACCTTGGAAGCAAGAATTTGGAGAAGGCTGCTTGATACAAGGGTCAATCTGTTCAATATGTGAATGTCATATGTAAAATGTTAATGTCCTTACAATATCTGCACACACAGACCTATGTGATCTGGCTCACTGTCCTCCCTGCCACCCCCTCACTTCTCTGATCTTTCTCCTCCCACTTCTCATCTTGCTACACTGGCCTTATCGATGGTCTTCCACACACCAGACACACTCCTGTCTCAAAGACTTTAAACTGTTTCCTCTGCCCAGAATGGCTCCTCCTCAAAATGCACATGTGGCCAATTTCCTCTCCTCCTTCAAGATCTACCTCTTGTTGAAGGAGTAAATCAGTGGTCAGACCAAAAGACCAGCCCAAAAAGTCATCAAGGAATGATGCCTTTCTAAGTCTCCAGTTCTCCTGATATTAAATCCCGCCAAATCAAACAATGGGCAGAGAAAGAAGGGATTAGAAAAGGATGCTTGGATCTGATGCTTGAAATAAAAATATCCATAGGAAGACTATGTTGCTGGGACCTTTCACTGTTAGATCCCTGGTCTTCCTTGCTGCCCCACATTGCAAAAATAAAGTATGCATGGCCACCATGGACATGTTGGAATTTGTGAGTATATTAGTTTGCTTGGGCTGCCATAACACCATGCCACTGACTGGGTGGCTTAAACAACAGAAATTCATTTTCTCACAGTTCTGGAGGCTAGAACTCCAAGATTGAAATGCCATCTGGGTTAGTCTCTGGTGAGAGCTCTTTTCTTGGCTTACAGATGCTCTTTGTTCTGTGTACTCACACTCCTAGTGTCTCTTCTTCATACAGTCATACAAGATTAAGGCCCCACCCTGCTGACCTCAGTTAAGCTTTATTATTGCACTTCCTGATCTCCAAATACAATCACATTGAAAGTTAGAACTTTAATATATAAGTTTGTGGGGCTGAGGTGTGTTGATACAATTAAACCCATAACAATGAGGTTGTGTATATTTATGCATACATATGGTGAGTATGTTGTATGCATGCATTCTTTGGTCCTAAAGTTGTTAGGTTTTTAATTACTCACACTTATCACACACACAAAATAGAAAAGACAGTTTCTTTGTCATTTTACAGGAGACTTATTGCCAATAAGTCAGGTGCCCTTCTCTCGCTGTGCTAATGAAGTGTCGTGACACAAAGTGTCTGACGCTGCCACACAATGGCAGCGATGACTTGGTTGGAGGCTGAAAAGCCAAAATGTAACCTCACACTTTGAAAATAATAAGGGTTTGCTGTTTCTCCTCCAGCTAAATATATTTTTTGCAAATAGAATGTCACTTATAATTTTATCTTTAAAATTTATGTGTCAGGGAAATACAGTAAATTATACATTTTTGTAGTCCTACCCCCCTCCTCTCTGGTGGGGAGGGAGATTTCTTTGCTTTTGTAATTACTGAACTTTTGTGTTGAGTAGGGTGGGAGATGGAGAGGAGAAATGAGGAAGCTTAAGAAAATCAAATTGTTATACTTCAGAAATGACAGCGTAATGCCAGGGTGAGAGGGAGGTGAAGGCTGGAAGATAGGGGTTGGAGAAATGGTAGAGAGAGGCAAATAAAAAGCGAAAAGGTACAACTGAAGGGGTGAGAGGTATGAGAACAGCCATAGGGAATCGAACTTTGGGGGAACTTAAAGGCTTCTATTAGAAAATATTGCTCTGTGAATATTAGCTCTGTCTTCTGAAAAAAGAAAACGTTCAGTAACAATGTATCACACTTTAGGAATCTGCTTAATGTGACTTGTTTTGTTGATTTTTCTTCAATTTTGTGAAATCACTGCTTCTGTAACTCAAAAATGTTTGGTTATCAGCAGTTTTATATGGTCCAAGCTAATATTTTTAGGTAAGTATAATTGTTGCAATTTAACTGATAGCTAAAGAAAGGGGACTCACAATATTCCAGATACACCTAAGAATCTAAGAATCTAAGGAAAGCTAGATGGGCACATGTGATCTAGGGTAGGGCACCCCCAAAGTTCTCCTTCTCACCCTGCAGCCAAAATCCAAATTCTATCATACTGCAGATGCATAGAAGGAACAAACTGAAAATAGGAATCCTAGACCTGCTTCAAAGAGCCAGTCTACCCTTGCTCCTCCTGACACACTGAGAAGGGGCACGGAGAGTGGCCAAACCACCATTCTGGTGACGTGGAGTAAAGGAAAAAGAAGGGAACAGCTCATGTGCTGTATTTTATAGCAGGTAGGGGGTTCAGTAGGCATGTTGGAATCTGGTGAAGCAGATGAGTGGGTTTTTTTTCTCCATTTGAGGAAGTGAACAATGAAGATGAGGTAAGAAATAGGATTTTTCCCTAACTCTGGCCTGAAGATGCACCCATATATTGGCCGTAAATAAGTATAGATAGAATACTAAGCACTTTATATCTGTCTGTTCATTCATTAATCCACTCGAAGAATATGGTGTGAGTGCCTACTTTGTGGTATATACTACAATGCATTATCATATCTAGTCTGCACAACTTCTCTATAAGAAAGTAATTATCCCCCATTTATAGACAAAAATCTGGTCCTTATGGAAATGAATGAATTGTTCCTAATTAGTAAGAAGCTTAGCTGGGATTTGAAATGAGGTCTTCTATAAACCCTGTTCTTTTCACCATTATATAATAGTAAATGCTTGAACTTTTTCCAACCCAAGTCTTTGAAATACCTATTCCTGTGCCAGCTCACACCGTGATCACTGTCATGGGGTAGCTAGAAGAACTACACTGTGACTTGGCTGAGCATTCAGTGATTCTGAATGCTCAGAACTGCTTTTCTTCCTTTCTGAGCCAGTGATAGTTCAAAGCTCCAGAATCTTGCCTCTGTAATGCAGAACCATGGGTGTTAACAAATCTCAATCTATACTCATTGCTTTTTCTACTTCCCTAGACTGAAGCCAGGGGTGGGAATAAGACTAACAGTGAATTCAAATCATAGGTCAGAGGATATTATCTAATCTGAGTCTTCAAGTAAAAGAGGGTCAAAAACTACAGGAGAGATAAGTAGAATAAATAGCAAGACTTGCACAAGAATTGAGGTTTAATTCTTCCTCTATTTCCTTTTATTCCCCCTAAGGAGGTTTCAAAACCCTGATTATTATACGTGCAAATCCTTCTAATGGAGCATCTGGTGAGCAAACCAAAAGTAGACTCCCAATGAGAGGTACGAAAGATAATAGCATTATTTCTGCAGGTAATCCTCTTGTAACAAAGCTTACTTTATTAATTTGAGAAACAGAAACAAGATCATTTTTTGTTTTATAGTTCTACCAGTAGGCAACCTTTACAGCTGTTTAACCATGGTAGCTGTATTGTTATCCTCACATTTTCCCAAACTACTTCTCCAAAGAGAAGACTCCTTCCATTGGATTCCATTTTCTATCTCAACTCATAGGTTAACTTCCCGCACCTAAAGGTAAAAGCCACAAGGTATCCTTGTATTCAAAGTTCATTATGGACTGATTGCTTGTGTCCCCTCAAAATTCATTGTTCAAGCCCTACCCCTTAATATGATGGTATCTGGAGATGGGGCCTTTGGGGGGTAATCAAGTTATGAAAGTGAGGCCTTGGCCTTATGGAACTAGTGCCCTTATAAGAAGAAAAAACAGAGTTCTCATTTTCTCCCTCAGATTCCCTCTCTCTCTCTCTCTGTCTTTTTGTCTCTCTCTCTCTCCCACTCACAACCCCACCATGTGAGGGAGGATACAGCAAAAAGGCTGCCATCTGCAACCCAGGAAAAGAGCTCTCCTCAGAACCCATCCATGCCGGCACCCTGATGCCAGGTTTCAGAAATATGAGAAAATAAATTTCTGTTGTTTAAGCACCCAGTGTATGATAATGTTATAATAGTCTGAGCAGACCAAGACAAAGTCTCTACCCAATATTTTATATAACATCAATACTACTGAGTGCCTACTCAGTGCAAATTACCATACTAAACTCCGTGAGCACATAAATGTTAGTCATGTGTAGAGGTCTTAGAAAGGTCATATCATGAGTGGTTAAGAGTAATTCTGTGCCTATCCTCAATGAATTTATTGAAATAGTTCATGCCAAATGCTTAGCAGCATGACCAGTATATGGCAAGTGTTCAAAAATATTAATTATTTAAAAGAGTAAATGAAAGGGGACTACTTTGGAAGGGTGGTATATAAATCAGGCTTCTTTATTGCAAACTATAGAAATTGACTCTATTTTAAGCTGAAGGGAAACTTATTAATAGATATTGAATAGCTCTCAGAATCTTAGGATGGGCCATATCAGGCTTATGGGCTATTAAGCCAATAATAATGTCCCCAATTATAATCTAGAATCAGGCTGCTGAAGACCCCATGGCCACTAACTCCACTGGGCACAGCTGTCATAACTATCTTATCCTGGATAATGTTGCTAGAATGCCTGTTACCACTGCCTCTGCAGATTACATGCAGTGGCTGCCACCTTTGCCAGCGTGGATGCCTCTTAGCACTATCTTCCTTGTGCCCCTAATTTGCAATTCAAAGTCCAATATATGCAAATCTGCTTCCTACATCCAAGCTGCCAAGAGCAGTGGGAGAATAGAATACAAACATTATCAAGTCCAAAAATGTAAGAAATTCCTCAAAAGTAGGAAGATAATCAAATACCAGGTCTGTCTGGAAAATGTCCAGCCAGTGTTCATATAACAAGAACGGTTTGTGCGATATCGATATAACCTGGCAACCAAGGAGAGTGGACTGCAATGCACATGCCTGAACAATGATGACTTCACTGTACTAGTCAGTAGGAGCAGTGGACACCTCTGAGTGAGCATGTGTACAGTGTGGCCATTGCATTCGAAATGAGTGAATAGAGCAACAAATCTGCATCAAATTTTGCATTAAGCTTTAACATTCTTCCATGGAAACTATTCAGATGATTCAGAAGGCTTTCAGGGATGGTACAATGAGTGCTGCACAAATAAACATGTGGCACAAATGCTTCAAAGATGGCCGAGAATCTGTTGAAAGTGATCCATGTTCTGGAAGGCCAGCAACAAGCAGAACACTTAAAAATCTTGAACGTGTATGGGCTGCAATCAACAAAGATTGGCAACGTACAGTGCAAGAACTAAAACCAATCTGGGGATTCCAAAATCTCATGCCCTAGATTTTGACGCAAGATTTTGGCGTGAAATGTATTGTGGCAAAATTCATTTTGCAGCTTCTGCTAACACAGCAGAAAGAACATCATGCTGCAATTGCTAATGACTTGACTGATGCTACCAATAAACCAGATTTTCTCAAGAAGGTCATAACTGTAGATAAATCATGCCTCTATGGCTATGATCTGGAAACGAAGGCCAAGTCATCCCAACAGAAGTTGCCTGCTTCTCCGTGCCCAGAGAAGGCATGGCAAAGTCACAGCAAGATCAAGACCATGTTAACTGTGTTTTTTGATTGGGGAGGTGTTGTCCATCACAAGTGTACTCCTCCAGGATAAACAATAAGGAGTACTACCATGATGTTCTTCACTGGTTGAGAGACGCAATCCAATGAAAACAGCCGCAGCTATGAGCAACTGGTGATTGGCAGCTTCATCACAACAAGGTGCCCACACATGCATCATATCCTGTGCAAAGTTTTTTGATGAAACATCAAATCACCCAGGTGACTTAGCCCCACTACAGCCCAGATTTGGTGCTCTGTGACTTCTGGCTTTTCCCAAAACTAAAATCACTTTTGCAAAGGAAGAGATTTCAGACCATCAGTGAGATTCAAGAAAATACGATAGGGCAGCTGATGGCAATGCCAACAAAGGATATTGCAGAGTGTTTTGAGCAGTGGGAGAGATGATGGGAAAGCTATGTGAGGTCCCAAGGTACCTACTTTGAAGGGGACTGGGGTGTCATTGTCCTACGTACTATGTTTCTTGTATCTTGTACCTTCTTCAATAAATGTCTGTATTTTTCATATTACATGGTTGGATACTTTATGGACAGATCTCACATGCTGGGAAACCAAAAAGAGTGAAAAATGCTCACTAGAGTAGTCATAGAAATTGCTGTATGAGGAGTACCAGTTGGGCCACATCAAGTAAAGATTCTGATGTAGGAATGTCTCTGTTGAGCTCAAGGAACAAAAAATTGTAATGGGAAAAAATGTGGTAAAAAATAAAATAATACAAAAGAAGAAGAAACCAATGAGTACATAAATAAGTTGGGGTGGGGTGGAAGAATGTCATGTAAGAGGAATCATACAGTCTGTAGGCTTTCAGATTGGCTTCTTTCACTTACTAATAGACAATTAAGATTCATCCATGTCTTTTCATGACCTGATAGCTTATTTCCTTTTAGCACTGAATTATATTCCATTGTCTGAAAGTACCAGTTTATTTATGCATTTACATACTAAAGGACCTCTTTGTTACTTTTGAGTTTGGGCAGTTACTAATAAAGGTACTATAAACATCCTTGTGCAGGTTTTTTTTATTGTTGTTCAAGTACAGCTGTCTCCATGTTCCCACCACCACTTTCCCCAGCCCCATCCACCCCCACCTTCTACCCTCAATCCTACCCCACTTTGGCTTTCTCCATGTGTCCTTTATACATGTTCCTTGATGACCCTTCCCCCTTCTTTCCCTTGTTATCTCCCTTCCCCCCTCCCCTCTGGTTACTGTCAGTTTGTTCTTTATTTCAATTTCTCTGATTATATTTTGCTTGCTTGTTTTGTTGATTAGGTTCCACTTATAGGTGAGATCATATGGTATTTGTCTTTCACTGCCTGGCTTATTTCACTTAGCATAATGTTCTCCAGTTTTCATCCATGCTGTTACAAAGGATAGGAGATCCTTTTTTCTTTCTGCTGCATATTCCACTGTGTAAATGTACCAGTTTTTTGATCCACTCATTCACTGATGAGCACTTAGGTTGCTTCCAGCATGTAGCTATTGTAAATTGTTCTGCTAGGAACATTGGGGTGAATAGATTCTTTTGAACTGGTGTTTCAGGATTCTTAGGGTATATTTTCAGCAGTGGAATTGCTGGGTCAAAAGGCAGTTTCATCTTTGCTTTTTTGAGGAAATTCCATACTGTTTTCCACAGTGGTTGCAGCAGTCTGCATTCCCACCAACAGTGTACTAGGGTTCCTTTCCTCCACAACCTTGTCAGCACTTATTGTTTGTTGATTTGGTTATAACGGCTGTTCTGACCAGTGTGAAGTGGTATCTCATTGTGGTTTTAATTTGCATCTCTCTGATGACTAGTGATGCTGAGCATCCTTTCAGATGTCTCTGGGCCCTCTGTAAGTCCTCCTTAGAGAAGTGTCCATTCAGGTCCTTTGTCCATATTTTAATTGGGTTGTTTGTCTTCCTGTAGTGGAGTCGTGTGAATTCTTTATATATTTTAGAGATCAAGCTGTTACTTTGTCATGGCAGACACTAATCCTTGTGCAGGTTTATATGGTCATAAGTTTTCAAAATCTTGGGGTAAATACAAAGAAACTCAATTGTGGATCATATGGTAAGAGTATGGTTAATTTTATAAAAAACTGCCAAACTGATTTCATAAGTGTTTGAAGTGGTTTCATAAGTGGTGCTGTTAGTGTTTCAGATTTTGGCCATTCTAATAGATACATGGTAGTATTTCATTATTGTTTTAATTTGCATTTCCTTGATGACATATGATGTGGAGTATCATATGCTTACATGCCATCTGTATATCATCTTCGATGAAGTGTCTGTTAAGGTCTTGGTCCATCTTTATTGGGTTGTTTGTTTTCTTAAGGTTAGTTTCAAAAACTCTTTGCATATTTTGAATGAGTCTTTTGTTAGATTTATCTTATGTAAATATTACCCCTAGTCTGTGGCTTATTGTTTAATTCTCTTGACAGAGTCTTTTACAGAAGTTGTTCACTTCCTTGAAATCCAGCTTATCAATTCTTTCTCTCATGGATTATGCCATTGGTGTTATATCTAAAAAATCATCACCATACCAAAGATCATCTAGATTTTATCCTATACTGTTTTCTAGGAGTTTTATTCTTTTTTTCCAAGATTTTATTTATTCTTAGAGAGGGGGGAAGGAAGGGAGAAAGAGATGGAGAGAAACATCAATGTGTGAAAGAAACATCGACTGGTTGCCCCTTGCATGTCCCTATCCAGAATCTGGGCCCAGAACCCAGGCATGTGCCCTGAATAGGAATCAAACTGGTGACATGTTGCTTTGTGAGACAACGCCCAGCCAACTGAGCCACACCAGTCAGGGCTAGGAGTTTTATTCTTTTGTGTTTTACATTTAAGTCTGTAATTCACTTTTAGTTAGTTTTGATAAAGGATATAATGTCTGTGTCTAGTTTAATTTTTTGCATGTAGATGTCTAGTTGTTCTAGCACCATTTGTTGAAGAGACTGTCTTTGCTCCTTTGTATTGCCTTTGCTCTTTTCTTTTGTCAAAAGTCAGTTGGCTCTACTTACGCGGGTCTACTTATGGGTTTTGTATTCTGTTCCATTGGTCTGCATGGCTACTCTTTCACCAAATACTACACTGTCTTGATTACTGCAGATGTATAGTAACTCTTGAGGTTAGGTAGTGTCGGTCCTCCAACTTCGTTCTTTTCAATACTGTGTTGTCTATTCTGAGTCTTTGGCCTACCTACTTAAACTTCAGAATTAGATTCTTAATACCCACAAAACAACTTGCTGGGATTTTGATTGGCACTGATCTGAATCAGTAGATCAAGTTGAGGAGAACTGACATTTTTACAATACTAAGACTTCCTCCTCATGAACATGAACTGCCTCTGCACTTATTTAGTTCTTTGATTTCTTTCATCAGTTCTGTAGTTTTTGTCATATAGACTTTGTATGCACTTTGTTAGACTTTTGAGGGAGCTAATTAAATGGCACTGTTTTTAATTCAAATCCCACTGTTCACTGCTGATACATAAGAAAGTATCTTGACTTCTGTATATTGACCTGGTGTCCCACAATTTTGTCAATTCTTTTAGATTTCCTGCAAAGAAGATCATGTTATTTGTGAACAAAGACAGTTTTATTTCTTTCTTCTCAATCAGTATACCTTATTTCCCTTTCTTGTCTTATTTTATTAACTAAGCCTGTCGGTAAAGGAGAAGTGAGATATCCCTGCCTTGCTCCTAACCTTAGAGGGAAAGCTTCCAGTTTCTCATCATTAAGTGTGATGTTCATTGTCAGTTTTTTTATATAACTTTTGTCAATTTGAAGAATTTTCCCACAAGTTATAGTTAACTGAGTATTTTTATCATTAAAAAAGTTTTGGATTTTGAAAGCTTTTTGGGCATCTATTGATAAAATCACGTGATTTTTTTCTTCTTTAGCTTGGTGGTGTGATGGATTGCATTAGTTAACTCTTCAGCGTCTAAACAGCCTTGCATATGTGGAATAAATGCCATTTGGTCATGGCGTACAATTCTTTTTATACCTTGTTGGGTTCAATTTGCTACTACTTTGTTGGAGATTTCTGCATCTACATTCATAAGAGATATTGATCTGTAGTTTTCTTTTCTGTAATGCCCTTGTCTGGTTTTAGTATTAAAGTGATACTGACCTCATAGAATGAGTTAGGAAATATTCTCTTCACTTTCATTTTCTGAAAGGGATTATAGGCAATTGGTTGAATACCTTTCTTAAATGTTTGGTAGTATTCACCAGTGAACCCATTTGGGCACCTGGTGGTTTCTGTTTTGGAAAGTTTTTGTTTCAATTTCTTTGATACATATAGGTAGGCCCATTCAGATTTGTCTATTTGTTCTTTTGTGAGCTTTGGCAGATAATAACTTTCAAAGAATTGGTCTGTTATATCTATGTTATCAAATTTGTGGGGATAGACTTTTTCAGAGTATCCCTTTAATTACTCTTTTAATGTCTGTGGGATCTGAAGAGATGTCCCCTCTTTCATTTCTGAATTTATGTCCTATCTCTTCTCTTCGTAGCCTGGCTAGAGACTTGTTGACTTGATTGATCTTTTGAAAGAAAACAGCTTTTAGTTTTATTTATTTTCTCTATTGGTAATTTCATGTTTTCAATTTTATTGATTTCTGCTCTAATTGTTAAAATTTCTTTTCTTCTGCTTGCTTTGAATTTAATTTGCTGTTCTCTAGATTCCTCAAGTGCTTTTCCCTTCCTTTCCCTAGATCAGTTAAGCTCTAATAATACCCTAGCTGGTCAGACTCTGGTTAGTTTTCTCCGAGGGCAAGCCTTGTGAAGAAGAAAGTGGTGTTCTGGCAGACTTCAAAATGGTTCCTTTGCTCTTCTCCCTACCAGCCAAGCACAGAAAGGTTTTCCTCTAATATTTTAGGTGGGAAACTGGTCAAGCTTTTGGAGATAAATATCACAATATTGTGATGTCCTGGTATCTCTGGATCAGTTTTACTCCTGGGGTGGCTAATTAAATTTATGGTTCACACCCAAATCTTACAGATGCTTGGTCATATCCTATATCCTTAGTGTTCTCTCTCAAACATGCTTTCTCATTTTGCAATATGGATAGGATGAGAATTTTCTAAATATTTAAGGTCTAGGGTTTTTTTGCTTAAAATTTGCTTCTTCAAGACATTCATCTCCTTTTGTATTTTATAATAAGCACTCATGGGGAACCAAGCCACTCCTTCAGCATTTTACTTAGAAATATCCTCAGTTAAATATCTAAGTCCATTGTGAGCAAGTTCTATCTTCCACAAAACACTAGGATGTCAATACAACCAGCCAAGTTCTTTGTCACATTACAACAAAGATCGCCTTTCTTCTAGTTTCCAATTACATGTTTCTCATTTCCATCTGAGAACTCAACAGAATGGCCTTTAACACCCATATTTCTACTGATACTTATTCAAGACCATTTGGGTTTTCTATAAGAAGACTGGGGCTCTATAGCTGCCCTCTTTTCTTTCTGAGCTCTTACCATAATCACCTTTAAAGGACCATTCATGGCAATGATGGCTTTTTCTCACATGCACCTCAAAACTCTTCTAGCCTCTACCCATTACTTAGTTCCAAAGCCACTTCCACACTTGTAGATACAGTGGTCCTCCTTATTCACCTTCCAAGACCCTCCTGGGAGAATGCCTGAAATCATAAATAGCACCAAGTCCTATGTATACTATGTTTTTCCTATATATACATATATACCTATTATATAGTTTAATTTATAAATCAGGAACAGTAAGAGATTAACAATCATAACTAATTATAAAATAGAACAATTTTGACAAATGCTGTAATAAAAGTTTTGTGAATGCAGTCTCTCACTCTCTCTTCCTGATAAGCAATCTGATAACTGAAATGGTACTAAGTGACTAACGAGTGGGAAGCAAATATGGAGCCAATACCCTGGACAAAAGGATAATTCAAGTCCTGAGCGGGACAGAGCAGGATTTCATCATGCTACTCAGAATGTCATGCAATTTAAAACTTATAAATTGTTTGTGTCTAGAATTCCCCATTTAAGGTTTTCAGACCCCAGTTGATTGTGGGTAACTGAAACCATGGAGAGGGAGATTGTGGATAAGTGGGGACTATTGTACTTGTTGCAGCAGCATCCTCACTTCTTGGTACCAACTTCTATCTTCAGGCTGCTATAGCAAAATTTCTCAATCTTGAATGGTTTATTAAAAAAAAACAACCCAGAAATTTATTTCTCGCAGTTCTGGAGGCTGGAAGTCCAAGATCAGGGTACCAGCACAGTCAGGTTTTGATGAGAATACTATTTTCATTTTTTTAATTCTTTAACTTTATTGTTATTGTCGACACTGTTACAGATGTTGCCATTTTCCCCACCTTTGTCCACCTCCATCCAGCCCCTCCCTTCTAACCATCACTATGCTGTTGTCTGTGTCTATGAATTATGCATGTATGTTCTTTGGCTATTCTCTTCACTTTCTTTCATTCAGTTCCCCTACCCTCTTCTCTCCAAGAGCTATCAGTCTGTTCCATGCCTCTGTTCCTATTTTTCATCAGCTTATTTTGTTCATTAGACACTTTTTTAGTTTGCAGTCTGTCAACCCTGCATGTCTCGCATGACAAAAAGAGCAGAGCAGCAGCAGCCAGCTGTCTTGTGCCCTGGGCACCAGTTCCATTTAGAAGGGCTCCTCCTTTATAACTCCGTTTCACCCTAACTACCTCCCAAAGGCCTCCTGCTAGAGCCATCACACTGGCAGGACGCGACGTCAACACACGGATTTTGTGGGCACCCAATCATTCAATACATAACAAGCTTCTATTACACAGGATAGCTTAACATTAAAAAATATATGTAAATGTAACTCACCACATTTGCAGGTTAAAGAAAAAATTTCATATGGCCATTTCAATGGAAGTATCAAATTAAATACCATACTTGCTTTAGGGAAAAAAAACTACCAAGAAACTAGGGATATTAAGGAATATCCTTGACATTGTAAGGTGCAACCAAAAGAAGCCTACATCCGATTCAGGAATATTTCCTTTACAATTAAGAAAAAGACGAAGATGTACATAGATGACTACTTTTATTCAGCATTTTACTAGAGAATCTAATGTCAGCCACTTTGGAAGAAAGTTTGGACATTTCTCACAAAGCTAAACATAGTCTTACCAAGAGTGTGATCCAGCAATCACACTCTTACATGTTTATCCAACTGATTGAAGGCTTATGTACACACAAAAACTTGTGCCCAAATGTTTATGGAAGTTTCTTTTTCATAATTGCCAAAAACTGAATCAACCAAGATATCCTTCAATAGATGAACACATGAATTTTTCCATGTCCATCCCATGGAATATTTTCCACCAGTTAAAAAGAATCAGCTACCAAGT
Source organism: Macrotus californicus (assembly GCA_007922815.1). Lineage (NCBI taxonomy): Eukaryota > Metazoa > Chordata > Mammalia > Chiroptera > Phyllostomidae > Macrotus > Macrotus californicus. The sequence continues at coordinate 29,565 of VMDR010009662.1, forward strand.
CACATGAATATGTGGATGAGACTTAAATGCATGTAGCTAAGTGGAAGACCATGTACTATATGATTACAACTGCATTACATAATAAAAAGGTAAAACCAAAGATATGGTAAAAATCGTGGTTTCCAGTGATTGAGGGGGAGGAAGTAGACTGGCTAGGTGAATATAGAAAAATTCTTAAGGTGGTGAAACTGTTTTGTATGATACTGTAAGGGTAGACATATGACACCATGTGTCAATCGAAACCCAGAGAAATGACAGCACAAAAGAGTGAACCTTAATACTTTCAAGTATTAAAAAATAATTTAAAAGGTCAAGAGTCCCAGGTGGAATGAAGATGTCACAAAAACAGACTAAATGTATTAGAAATATATGTGATAACTTGACCGAAGGGGGGAGGTTCTGTCCTAAATAAGTTTAGCAGAGAGGTGGGATCTGTCAGAGTACGGGAAGAAGGAACTGGACATAAGCACTGTACTCTAGTGAATACAGTATTCTCCATTGCACTACAAGTGAATAATTCCCACTCCACTTTCATTTACACTGGACAAGAACAATTAAACCAATGGGAGCCAGATTTTCACTGTTACAATAGGAGGTTACAGGATAAGCAAGGGAAGAAAGATGGAATTATCTATGTGGTAAATTACAAGAGTTGGACATAGTAGGAACTTAGGTTCCACTTAACATAGATGCAGATGATTAAGCACAGAAATATTTATAGATGTGTGTATATCCACAGGCTACTATGCACGCATGTATTTCCTTGCTCTGTCAGCTGAGAGGGTCTAAAGGCAATGACTCCCAGTATCAATGAGCACACCTAGTGCCCACAGCTTGACTTCAGATATCTTTCTCCAATAAAAGAAACAAAGCTCCTTGAAGAAATATCTGGCTCTAGAGCCATGGCAAGATGAACTTGGAGTATATTGTAGTCCCAAAAACGTTTTCTAAAAAATAGCAAAAATAAAATAAATTAAATACGGGTATGTCAAAGGGATAGGGAAACCAACTGGAAAGTCCCCAATGCCTGAACTTGAAACAATTTGAGCAACCAAATAGATTAAGTAATATTAGGTTATAAACCAAAGTATAAAACAAGTACCCACAAGTCCACAGCAATGTAAACAAATGATTGCACAAGTAAATGACATGTTGTCTTATTTTTCCATTTAAATAAACCATAGTTCATTGTTAACTATAGTGACTATTGAAAAGTTTTGTGTACTTGATAAATGCCTAATACATGCCTACACAGAGCACTCAGAAGGAGATAATACCACAGAAGGTTTAGATACTTGTGATCTACAGGTATGACTTCTTTTAGTGCCTGATACTACAAAGGATCTGGACCTTGGCTGATGAACACTAAGCATTATGACTTACCAAAGTGTTATATTTTTCTTCTTTCCTTCTAATTTTCAGTACCTCTGAACTCCAAGTTAGTCTTTCTTGGGAAAATGCTCCCAAGTAACTATTTTAGTTTTGAGCTAGGTGAGGAAAATTTTGACTATGGTATATTTCTAAAATAACACAAATTTGCAAACATGCATTCACAAGCCTAGATCTTATTGCTCTGGTACACCTTCATATAAGATGTGTTTAAACATTTGCTCTTTTCTGTCTTAAACGTGTGTAATTCAGCTCTTCATCAGTGGGGACTGTTACAACAACTGATGAATATATTCATCACTTGCCCCTTGGAAATCCAGATGTGATTGGCTCAGAGTACTGCCAGTTTTCCATTTTGTCATGACTAAAAAACATCTTCATGATTTCTACTAACTCCTATGGGTTTGATTTTCCCTTTTGCTCTTTGACTTCAGCTTTTGTACATAATTCTATTGCATATATTTAGGCTTTTCAACAAATTCCATGAGAACTTTATCTACTCTGAGCAGAGACCTACACTAAGAAGCAAGTGGCCAGTGGACATAGTCCAGTGGGTATGGATTACAGGGAATAATAAAGTGTGAGGGTAGGAGACAGAGGTGGGTACAGAGGGAAGCTAATTGAGTTTATTTAGCAGAGTGGAAGCAGGCGGGAACTTGAAACAGTGCAGAGTGGCAGGTCTTGCACACGAATGTGCAAGATCAAATATCAAAAGGAAAAGAAGGGGGGGAGGAAGGAAGAAAGGAAGAAAAGAGAAAGGAAGGAAAGAAAAGAATCTCCCACACAGAGTGGGAAAGCTGTCATGTCATATAAGAGGATAGCAAGCCACTAGAGGGCAGGCTGAAGGGTCCCAACAGTATGGACCAAGACTGTGAACTGCCCAGATCGCTGTTGGGACAGGATTCATAATCAAAGCTAACTTCCTATTTATGGTGAAAGTTTGTAATTAACTCAAATGCTTAACCATTGAGTTGATTCCATTTTTTTAATTCATTTATCCTTCCTGTTTGTTTCAAGATTCAAGAAATACCCTTAACTGGATACTGTACATACTAAAGTATCTGCCTGTCACAAAACAAACTCAAACAGGAAAAAGTAAACCTGAACTCAACTTACTATGAAGTAACAAGACCCAGCATTTTATAGAATCTGAGTTCTCCACCCCTGCAGTACTAGCATAATGCATATTAAATGCGGTTTTTTGAATAAAGCAGCCATCACATTATTTCTCTCTCTGTGGACCACACACAGGAATAACTACAGCAGAAGTCTGAAATCACATCTCCCCATAGCACCCTGGTTTCTCTGTTGCCATGACAACTCTAGAGAGAATGAAATAAGGTTCCAAGATATGATCAAATTCATTGATTTTTTTTAAAAAATCAAGTTATGTATTTCATGAATAGCAAATCCTGAATACCAAGTTAAAATTAGATTAGACTATATTGCTTGAATTATCTTATTATACACATTCAAGTAAGGGACTTTACAATTGAGAAATCAAAAGAACTGTATCCCTGTAGCTGCTGAACTAAATCTAGTATCCTCTCCATTATGTTTTTACAATGAAAATTGAATCATTTGAACGGAAAAAATGAAGGGACTCTGCTTACGGCAAAGACAATGAGTTATCACTTTCTATCACCAGTTGTATTCTAGAAAACCAGTGTTCAAGTTCAGTGTTTTGATACATTGTTTGGATGATAAACAGTATTGAAATATTTGGGGCTTCTGGCCAAGATGGAGGCATAGGTAGACACACTGTGCCTCCTCACACAACCAAAAGAAGAACAACAACAAATTTTAAAACAAAAAACAACCAAAACTGACAGAAAATCAAACTGTATGGTCCGACAACCAAGGAATTAAAGAAGAAACATTCATCCAGAC
>VMDR010009663.1:0-32837 GCA_007922815.1 Macrotus californicus
CATGATACTGTACATGCTGTTTTTATTATGATGGCCTTATAATATAGTTTCATATTAAGTAGCATAATTCCTCTCAATTTGTTCTAATTTCTCAGGACCGCTATTGCTATGTGGGGCCTTTTGTGGTTCCATACAAATTTTTGAAATATTTGTTTTAGTTCTGTGAAATATGTCATTTGAATCTTGATAGAAATTGCATTGAATTTATAGGTTGCTTTGGGTAGTATGGACATTTTAATGATGTTAATTGTTCTTACCCTTGAAATGGTGTGTGCTTCCACATATTTGTATCTTCTTCAATTTCTTTCTTCAGTGTCTTGTAATTTTCTGAGTACAGGTCTTTTATATCCTCGGTTAGGTTTATTCCTAGGTACTTTATTGTTTTGAAGCACTTGTGAATGGTATTTTTTAAACTTTCTTTTTTGTTAGTTTGTTATTGACATAAAAAAAAGCAGTTGATTACTGATGATTAATTTTGTATCCTGCTACTATGCTGAATTCATTTTTCAGTTCTAATTATTTCTTGGTGGAATATTTGGGGTTTTCTATGTACAGTATCATGACATCTGCAAATATACTTTTACTTCATCCTTTCCAATTTGGATGCCTTTTATTTCTTCTTCTTGTCTGATTGTTGTGGCTAGGACTTCCAGTACTATGTCGAATAAGAGAGGTGAAAGCAGACATCCCTGTCTTGTTCCTGATCTTAAGGGGAATGCTTGTAGTTTTTGCTCATTGAATAGGATGCTGGCAGTGGGTTTGTCATATATGGCCTTTATTATGTTTAGGTATGTTCCCTCTCTTCCCACTTTGCTGGAAGTTTTCATCATAAATAAGTGCTGGATTTTATAAAATGCTTTTTCTACATCCTATAGATATAATCATGTGATTTTTGTTTTTCATTTTTTATGTGGTGTACCACATTTATTGATTTTCAAATGTTGTACCATCCTTGCATTCCTGGGATAAATCCCACTTGATCATGGTGTATGATCTTTTTGATGCATTGCTGTATTCGGTTTGATAATATTTTGTTGAGGATTTTAGCATCTATGTTCATCAGGGATATTGGCTTATAATTTTCTTTCTTTTAGTATCTTTACTGGTTTTGGAATTAGGATAATTCTGGCCTCATAAAATGAGTTTGGGAACCTTCCCTTGTCTTCAATTTTTTTTTGAAATAGTTTGTGAAGGAGAGGTGTTTGTTCTTGGAATGTTTGGTAAAATTCACCTGTGAAACCATCCAGTCCAGGATTTTTAATTGTTGGGAGTTTTTTGATTACTGCTTCAATTTACTAAGTGTAATCTGTCTATTCAGATTTCTGATTCTTCTTGATTTAGTTTTGGAAGATTGTATGTTTCCAGGAATTTATCCATTTCATCCAGGCTGTCCAGTTTGTTGCATTATTGTTGTTCACAATATTTTCTTGTAATCCTTTGTATTTTGTCTGTGTTGGCTGTTATTTCTCCTCTTTTTTATTTCTGATTTTATTTATTTGTGTCCTCTCTCCTTTTCTTGATGAGTCTGGTTAAAGGTTTGTCAATTTTGTTTATCTTTTCAAAGAACCAGCTCTTGGATTCATTGATGTTTTGTATTTTTTTAAGGCTCTATTTCATTTATTTCTGCACTGATCTTTATTATTTCCTTCCTTCTACTCACTTTGGACTTTCTTTGTTCTTTTTCTAGTTTCTTTAAGTGTAAGTTAGATTGTTTATTTGAGCTTTTTCTTGTTTTTTTTGAGATAGGCTGGTAAAATATAAATTTCCCTCAGGACTGCTTTTGCTGTGTCCCACAATTTGGATTGTTGTGTCCTCATTTTCATTTCTTTCAAGGTATCTTTTGATTTCTCCCTTGATCTTGTTGTTGACCCATTCATTGTTTAATAACATGTTATTTAGCTTCTATGTCTTTGTGTGTTTTTCAATGTTCTTCTTGTGGTTGATTTCTAGCTGTATAGCATTGTGCTCAGAGAAGATGCTTGATATGATTTCAGTCTTCTAAAATTTATTGAGACTTCTTTTGTGCCCTAAGACGTGGTCTATTCTAGAAACATTCCATCTGCACTTGTAAAGTATGTATATTCTGCTGCTTTGGGTGAAATGCTCTGAAGATATCTATTCGATCCATCTGATCTAGTGCATCCTTTAAGGCCACTGTCTCCTTGTTGATTTTCTGTCTGAAAGATCTATCCATTGAAGTCACTGCAGTGTTAAAATCCCTGAGTATGACTGTATTTATGTCAGTCTCTCCCTTTATGTACATCAAGATTTGCTTTACATATTTAGATGATCCTCCTTGGGTGCATAAGTGTTTACTAGGGCTATATCCTCTTGTTGAATTGTTCCCTTTATCATTAGGTAGTGTCCTTTGTCTCTTACTATAGCCTTGGTTTAAAAGTCTATTTTGTCAGATATACATACTGCTACCCCAGCTTTTTTCCCCTTTTCATTTGCATTCAATATCTTTTTCCATGCCTTTACTTTTAGTCTGTGTGTATCTTTAGATCTGAGGTGGGTCTCTTGGAGGCAGCATATATATGGGTCTCATTTTCTTATTCATCCAGCTACCCTATGTCTTTAGGTTTGCAGGGGAGTCAAACTCATTTTCACTGGGGCCACATCAGCCTCACAGTTGCCTTCAAAGGGCTGAATGTAATTTTAGGACTGTGTAATGTAACTACTCCTTAACTAGGGGCAAGGAGCTCAGTGCTGCCGCCAGGTAGAAACAAGGTGCCAGACTGGATAAAACAAGGTGGAGGGCTGGATTTTGCCCACAGGCCTTGTGTTTGCCACCTGTGGGTTAGAGCATTTAAGCCATTTACATTTAAGATAATTATTGTTAGATTATTTTCCTCTTTTTTTACTTTCCTCTTTGTCTTCCAAATCAGTTGTTCTAATGAAAATGGGCGCCCGCAGTGGGGGCAGTGCTTGCAGCTTGACTTCCTGTTCCACTTGTCTGTCTGCTGGATGCGAAATGGTATTTCACTGTGGTTTTTGTTTTCACAGTGATGAAGAGGGGTAGAAGGAAATTTAGTGTGACAGTTATATGTGACGAAGGTCATTTCTCATCATCCAATCTGAGCCGGTTTAAAGCGGACGTATGGAGGAAAGAATTACACCCAGACGTTTGTTGCTCTTTGTAACTTCATATAACAGGACTTAATGTGGGTGTTCCCTCCCTACCCTTGAAGTTGGAGTATGTATTTCTTTTTCATTTTATATATGCTTTCTGGAATTTCTAATCAGAATTCCACATCAACTATTCCTGAAAAAACTTTCAAACACACAGTTTTGGTAACAGTAATAGATTTCCTCTGTAGGTTTAAGTGAGTAACCTACAGGAGGCAGCATGGAGGACACATCACAGCAAGAATGGTGAGAGACTGAAAAGCTATCATTTCCATGAAATGGGAAAAACGGGATTAAGGTAGCAAACCAAGATGAACTTTCTTTGTTCATGCAATTACTCCAATGTCAAAATTACAAACCTTGGGATGTGGAAGGCTTAGTTCACTATACCTTTGCTGAAACGTGCTAAAAGGCTGGTTGATACCATGATAAACCAAAACTGAAGAGATCAAGTTTAGTTTTGGACTGTTCTCCATTTGAAGAAGTCTGGCAGTAGCTCATTAACTGAAGGAAAGGGTTGTGGGGACAGAGAACAGGCCAGCCCTTTAACACTCTTTGGGTACTCACTCCTCAATAAATGCCTTCATTTGCTGATTGGTTGAATTTGAGATGATTTGCAATTTGTTCTTATGGAAGGGTGTTTATGGGATTATTTAATATATTACCACTTTGGCAGGATATACACTTTTAAACTGACATAAATCCTTAAGTAAATGAATAAAGCTCCTAAGTTGGAATTTCAAGCACCAGAGATCATAGCTGATTTGCTGTTTGGGAGTCCTCACCACACTGGCTGAGTGAGGCTGGCATGGAAATACCTTTTGAACCCTTCAATGCTTGCTACCTCCTTGGGAAGAAATTAGGGCAGAGGGTGGAGCTTTATTTCTAGGTCAGCAGTTGCCACGATTGACCCCAAACAGCTTCGTGAATAGGGCCTTATGTAGCAGTAGTGTTTGGAAATGCACAGGGTCATTTTTGGTTTTTAAAATGGCCCCAGGGGTGGTGGTAATGGGATTTATTGGCATCTGGTGCTTGGTGAGAAGATGTAGGAGACTGTAATTGTGCAAAGGAGAGTTTAGTTATCTTGGAATTTACTTTAAGATGTAACAGAAATTCATTATCCTTAAATCTGCTTATAAATTCAGGGCAATTTCATTAAAAAATATCAATGGGAGTTTTAAAAGTGAAATTTAAGCTAATTTAAAGTTTATTTGTAATAGTAAATGTGTAAGAATGGACAAGAAGTTTTTGAAAAAGAGCAGATGCCTTGCAAGATATCAAATTGTCTTATAAAATGATAGTAATCAAAACGGTTCTTGGTGGAAGAATAGATAACTAGCTTGATAGATCACAGTAGAGAATATTCAAAGATATGCATGATAAAATGTGACAAAGACATAACAAAGACAGAATTTTAAATCAGTGGGGAAAGGACAATTTATTCATTCAGTAAGCAGTATTGAGTCATGGCTACCATTTGGAAAGTCAATAAGGTTAGATCCCTACTGCGTACCATATATTAAAGAAATTCTTGAGTGGTTAGGCCAGTGCTTCTGACCAGTGTGCTTCTGCACTGGCAGGGTGTAAGTGGGTTACGAGAGGCTTGGGTCATCGGTCCCTCCAACAGTTATGCCAGCTAGGCACAGCTGGGTGTTGTCGGAATTCCTAGGTGTGTTGCTGTCTTTCAGAACCGTTCATGAGCCCAATTGCTCATGTGGCTTAGTTTGCTGTAAAATGATTATAACTTTTGATGTTTCAACAACTTTAAAAAGGTTAGGCCTACCTTAAAAAAACAAAAACGAATGAACTCTAAATATTAAAACTTCTTATCAGTGTCAAGAATAAATAAACCACCTACCCTGCATTCCTTGGGCCCTTCTGTAACAATCTGTTCTTAAAACTAAATATTTTTAATCCTCAGGTAGATACGCACATGGGGAGATAAAAATGATCACACATACACACATACATAGTTAGGAAGCACTGGTCTAAGTGAAAATATATTCAAAATGTTTGGTATTCCCCTTCGACCAAGATGGAGTCACAGGAACTAGATTTACCCTCCTCAATGAAACAACCTAAAACCAACAAAATAACAAAATAAACAAAATAACAGTTCTCAAGACATTGCACATCAGGTATGAATGGGAAGCAAACGAGGTGAACCTCAGGATTGTACCAGTTACCGCCTGGAGAAAGTTTCAAGGTCATGGTGAATGGAGGGGGAACCTAACTAAGCCAACTCTGGCAGTTTCCTTGAGTTGAGTAGATGGACCCAAGAGCCCTGAGAATCCAAGGCAGCTGGACCTCACAGGACAGTGTATCAGAGCACAGAGAGATCCCCTGAGCCTGGGGGAGGATCCCACCTAAGTATTCATTTAACCACTGTGCAGTGTATGTGCATAAGGAAACCACTCAAGGTGGGGGGAGAACAGTGCCCAGAGCTCACAAAGAGCCTGAGGTAGTGCCTATTTAAAAGCCAGGGGGCAAAATCTCAGACTCCACAAGGCAGTGGCTAAAGTACAAAGAGGGACCTCGTCTCAGTAGTGCAGAAAAACTAGTCTTAGGCTAAACATCTTTCTAGCCTTGTCTATCAGACCTTAAAGCGAGATCGGAAAGGATCAGACAGTTCCCAAGTAACTTGATCACAGCACAGAACAAAGCTCAAGTATTTTCAGGAGTACAGAAATATCTGGCACCCCCCAAAAGAAAAATTTCAATGTCTGGCACCCAATAAAAAACCTACCAGGCATACAAAGAAACAGGAAGATAAATCCCATAGTGAGGAGAAAAGAAGTCACTTAATCAAAACTGACCCAGAAATGAATGAAATGAAGTTAATAGGCAAGGACATTAAATGTATTATTGTAACTGCATTTCCATAAGTTCAACAAGCTAGAAGAAATATTGAACATGTTAAGTGTAGACACGAAAGGTGTTTTAAACCTCTAGAGGTGGAAACTACGAAGTCTGAGACGAACACTGCATTGACTGGGCAGAGTAGATATTGCAGAAAAAAGATGAATAAACATGAAGATGTAGCGATAGAAACTATCCAAGGTAAAACCCTGAGAGAAGAGTGACCAAAGAAAAATAATAATAAGACATCAGTGTGAGCTACTGGATACCTTTAATTGGCCAAATACATATGCAACTGGAGTTCCCAAAGCAAGGGAAGAATGAGAAAAACATATTTAAAGATGTAATGGCCCCCAATTTGTCAGATATGATGAAAACTTCAAACCCACAGCTTCAATAGGCTCAGTGAATCCCATGCACAGGAAACATGAACAAAACTGTACCAGGACATCTTTAACTGAATTTCTTAAAACCAGCGAGACAGAGAAATCTTAAACCCAAGAAAATACATATCGACAACATACTCAACATTTTAAAGGCAGTTTGGCTCATTTATGTTCGAACTCCAGGTGAAGCATGCCCTAATTTAGATCAAGACGGTGAAGGCATGGGGACAAGCTCACGAGGGACAGGTAACAAATCATTCTGTAAACTCGAGGTTAAAGTTTGGTGACTGCCATCCGTAGAAGTCCCTCTGTGGTGAGTCCCGGGACCGTGTGTTTCTGTGTGTGGTTCTGGGATTGTGGGGTCTCGGTGTGGGTGGAGCTCCTTGGCTGGCAATTGCCTAGCATTTTCCTTATTTGAGAAAGGATTGGACGCTCTCCCTCCCTGGAGCACACCCACACCTTTCCCATCGTCCCCTCCACTCCCCCCACCACCAGCGCACACACACACACAAGGCTGGATGAGTTTATAAGCTACTTGGCGAACATAACTCCTTGGGGAGTCTAACATTCACTATGATAAAACAATGTGAATTGTAGATACGGTCGACCGGACATATAATGAGCTCAAAAATACAAGATTGTTATTTTTGTTCAGCCATTTTAGTCCCAAACTGCTAGTAGAATCAACTTTCCTCTTGATACACATTCACCACTTGAACACCAATGGTATAATTTATTCTTGGAGGAAATACAGTTTTGGGACACTAGAGGTCTCCACTTTACCATTCAACAAATGACATCTCCGGAAAAGCTTAAAAGAACACTTTCCATTGTAACTGTCAGTGGGTGTCTTGTGGGGGGTGGCTAGGAGGGGCGCGGGTAGAGGAGAGGGTACTCTGTGTGACAGTGGGGGCAGTCAGTTAGGTCAGTGGGTAGTTTCTAGTCTCTTGAATAGATGTCATCTGTTGGTGTTTTGAAATACTGACTAAATGTGAGTAGGCTTTGCTGGACTTAGATTTTCCACTTGTTTTTTAGATTTACATCTTTGGTTGGATACCTCAAGCTTCTTAAAGCCAACAACACTGGAAAAAACCCCAATAAATACGTGATCATTACTACAAGTACTTGCAGAGAGGTTCTCTTTCCCTTTGGATTTTAAACGGACTTTTCCCAAACAACAACATTCCTGTTTTTAAACTAATTGCATGCCACTGTTTGCATTCAAAGAACCTTTGGGTTTATTAAAAAGAAAGGAAAAGATGCACCTGTAAAATCTGTGAGGCAGAATCTGACTTTGAGTATGAACAACTTTTAGGTCGATAATCTTGATATGTATTCCTTGCCAGAGGGAGCTGATGAGCTGGGGAGAAGGGACAGGAGCACTTGGACCACCGTCCTGAGTAAATCCCCATGTGCTCCTTCCTCTCAGAGGCCAGTCAGGGACTCCTGATTCCTCAAAGGGAAAGGCAGCAAAGCTAAGCCTCCTTGCTCCTTCTTGATGCCATCTCTTCCCTCCCCTCTCTCCAGGGCTGTGGGGCCACGACAGCAAGGGGGAAGGAACACCTACCTGCCTGCTCCTCCTTACAGGATGCGCCCCAACCCTCACCCCATTCTTGGCACTTGATTCAGGAGCCACTAGCACCTGTCCCATCCAAACTCTGATGGCTACTTACACAACCACAGAGGTGTGAGGTAGTGTTGATGACAGATTCCATTGTAATTAGAATTCAGAGCTCTAAATGCCTTTGACAAAGTGGTTGTATATTCTGTGCTTGATTAGTTCCAGCTCCTGGGGACTTCCTACCCCGCAGGACTTCTATTGTCTGTCTGTCTATCTATCTATCTATCTATCTATCTATCTATCTATCATCTATCTATCATCTGTCTAATCTATCATCTCTTTTTCTTTCTCTCTCTCTTTACTTATGTGTATGTGTGTGTATATGAGGGGGACCCCCCAAACCCGGAATTTATTTATAAAAAATTGTATATTTATGCTTACATGTTTAACCTTCAGTCACCTTCAAAGCACCCTCCATTTGATGTGGTGCGCCTATTGAGATGTTTTTTCCACCATTCAAAACAGTTTTTGAACTTGTCGATTTTGTTGCCTTTCAGGGCTGCTGCCGTTTTTTTTGTTTTTGTTTCACCTCTTCCACATCAGCAAAATGTTTCCCTTTGAGGATTTTTTCATCTGGGGAAACAAAAAAGAGGTTACTCAGGGTGAGATCTGGTGAACAGGGAGGGTGGGGCACGGGGGCCACACTGTTTTGGGTGAAAAACTGCTGAACACTCGGTGTGGTGTGGGCTCATAAGTCACCCATCATGAAGTGGACAAACGTATTGGAAGAATTTTCAAAAAAAAAAAAAAAATCTCTGAAGCCGAACACAGCCTCTCACAACAACGCCAGGTGGTGCAGTGATACAGATGGGCTCCTAGAACAATCACCTATCAGGGGAAGCCTGTACCACAAGGGGCCTGCCCTCCTGAGGATAATTCCAGGTTTTGGGGAGTCCCCCTTGTATATTAAATGTGTTTAAAGTGACAAATGCACATAGTTTTGAATGTTATTAGCTGTTTCAATTTAATATATCTCAAGTAGATTTGTGTACTGCTCTTTCTTGATTTAAATATTTTGAGATTATTTTTTGCTTTTCTACTAAAAAATATGAGAATTTATTTTAACTACTCCCCTATACACATACCTTCTGCTTTCCCCATATTCTCTCAATTAGGTTACAACTCTCAATTTGATTAATTTTACATTTATATAATTATGGCATTTGATTTTTACTGATAGTTGATCTATTTAATATATTATCTTTGCTTTTTAAGAATTTATTAAGAATTTTTTTAAATTACAGTTGACATTCAATATCATTTTGTATTAGTTTCAGGTGTACAGCATGGTGGTTAGACTTTTATGTAATTCCAAAGTGGTCCCCTGATAAGTCTAGTACTCACCTGATACCATATGTGGTTATTACAATATTTGACTATTATCTTTGCCTTTTTGAACAAATTTTTATTTCATCTAGAATTAAACATGACCTCATTTATTAATCAGCGTGGTCTTCTGTGTACCTATCACTAGTTCACCCTCCAATTTCAGACAGAACTGAAATCTCTTGTAGTGCATTTATATACACCAGATATTCCTGGCCGTATGTTTTTTTGGTTTTTGTTTTCCCTAGAGAGACCGTTCTCTGTCACCCTGCTACAGTCTGACCTGGTTGCTCTCTAGGGCCACAGTCCAGCATGGCTTCTGTCTTGCAGCTTCTTTTCTAATTATTCTGGGAATTCCTTTTGCTTCATTCACTCTTCAGTTGGGTCCTCTGTTTCCAAGTTCCTGTCTCTTTGTCTTTCTTGCTGAAGTTCCTGCCCCCACCAGTGTCAGCCCCGCCGCCCCCCCCTCCCCGTGACACTGTTCTTCGTGGTCCCGTCTTTATCATCTCCTAGCGCCTGAATAATAGTTTTGTTTAGTGATGGAGTTTTGTGTTCGTTTGTTTTCTCTCTGCGTTTTGTGGACGTTGTCCGTTGTCTCACAGCTTTCGTTGTTACTGTGAGTAAGTTGGGTATCATTCTGGTCCCTATTCTACTGTGTAGGGCCTCTATTTTCTCTGTGGAAGGGTGTTTGGATCAGTTTTTCTCTCTCTCATTTCAAGGTGTCAGTATTCTAAAATTACTTTATTTTATGCTTTGATGGGAATCTTTTTTTTTCCATTAATTTTACTGGGCATCAAAATAATCTGCTCAAACTCCTATTAAGTGTTTTTAAAACTCCTACTATGTGGACATTGAATCTTAGGACTGAACCTTTAATTTGTTTATCTTTTTTTCCTAAGGTTTTCTACCTCTCCTGTATATGTATTTTCTGAGAGCTTTCTTTACTATTATTTTCTAAACTATTTGTTTTTTTCAAATTTCTCTTAGCAATTTTTAAAATTTCCCAAATGATTTTTTCTTTACTGATTTTTAAAAAGCATCCAGGTCTTTTTTACAAGTGTAATATGGAAGCAATATTTCTTTTATATCTCTGAAGATTATAATAATTGTTATTTTTATTTAGTTTTCTCCTATTCCCCATGTATTCTCTGTTGTCTTCATTTTCTCTCAGCCCCCCCACCCCCACCCCCATCCCCATTATTTTGGTTTCTGTCTTTTAGGTTAGATAGAGCTTTTCTTCAAATGCTTGATGATTCTTAGTTGTCTATGTACATTTTGGAGAAAGACACTGAAATTATGACTGGGAATTTTCAGTGCTTAGATGCACTTACATGTGAGTGGAACTCATTTAAGAGTAAAAAGACAGGGATCCAGCCCTTTCCATGAACTTCCCTAAATGGCTGGGTCTATTGGCCTTTCTCAGGCTGACCAGTTTCCTCAGAAAGAAACCCTGAAATCTACAGCTGTGGGAGAAATACTTATTCCGGAAATGAGGTAAGGGGAGGTGACTGGGGTGCGGGAAGGTCTGCTCACTCAGCATATGGACTTGGACTTAATCTCTCACTTTTGATACAACGACTTACCTCCACTCTCCATTGAGGGTCCTTGAGGCCAGATCTCGATGGAGCAAATCTCTTGCTTTCAGTTGGCGGCTAGATTCAGCAGCCTCTTGGCTGAGTGGGGAAGGTAACTCCCGAAGGTCTGCCTGCTGCCTTTGAAAAGTTGCTGCCCTTCCCCCATCACCAGCTTCACTTTCCACCATTGCCTTCTGGGATATTTTGCACAACTGACATTTCTGTTCATTTCTGAGCTTCTATGGAATAAATAGGCCCCAGGTTAACGATCTCTGTCTTCACTGGGCCACGTCTCTTTCAACTGCATTCCAGCTCCCCAAAGTTTGTTAACATCTCTCATTTCTGTTACCTCTTTTCTTGTTCATTTTGCCCTTTCAGGTAACATGTCTTTAACAAACCAGGTGAGCTTGGGAAGGAAGTGGGTGGATGCTGTGTTCAGGGTGCTGTGGCCGTTACCCCCAGATGACACCACAGGTAGGAGAGTCCTTCTTGTTTTGGTTGAGATATTCTAGTTCACCTGTCTTTCTTATATTAATTACAGTTGCTATAATTTTTACTTGTGCTGGTGTCTGTTTTCTCTAACTTCAAGCTAAATGAAAGCAGCATAATTTCTCTTTCACGTAATCATGGCTTTCGTATATTTGTCCACAGGACCAAAGCTTCTCTTTCTCTGCTCTATAATTTCTTTTCTTCTCCAAGCCAAACAACTCCAGTTCTTTTGACTGTTCTGATGTGGCGTAATTTGGTTTCCCTCTATCTTTTTGATAAAGTGCCTCTCAACTAGCTTCAGCTCTTTGAAGCTCTTCTTAAAATGTAGCACTTAACTGCTTTTCACGGCCTGATAATTTCAGAATACGGTATTGTTGCTGTTCCTAGATTCTCTTCTTTACCCTTAGCCCACTACCAGGTCTTCCCTGGGGAAACAGAGGCCTTAGTGCGTGAGTCTGGAACTGAATAAATCTTACCAATAGAAACAACATTATATACTATAATATAGATTTCTTCAAATTGGGAGAATAGCAGTGTTATGAAGGTCCTTGCTACACATTTGAAAGTTTTATGTGTATACGTACATATGTACACATGTTATTGACCAAAATAACATGCATGTATGTGCATATTCATATCCCTATCCATGGAAAATAGTCACACAGGTGTAATCAAATACTACCATGAGATCTCAGAGCTGCACTATCCAACACGGCAGCTACTGGACATATGCGACTGTTTAAATTTAAAGTAAGGTAATTAAGTTTAGTCTCTCAATCTTGGTTACATTTCCAGTATGCAGTAGCCACAAGTGGCTACCATTTGTACAGCATAGAAAAACCGTCATTATTGAAGAAAGTTCTGTTGGACAGCATTGAAATCCAGAGCTCCAGGGGTAGCTTGTTTACAGCTCTGTCAGCATCAATGGGATTGATTTGTCATGTGCTGTAAGGAAGGAGTTGAGGTACATGTACACTTTTGTGCCAAATGAAGGTCAGAGGCATCAGGACATGTAGCTGACTCTTCTGTGGTAGTTTCAGTAGACAAAAGCAACGGATGGACTGAGTCCTCGCACCATACATGATCATCTAACCATGATTCTGGTCAGAGGAGTTTGCACTGTGGTAGGACACTTTTATATCAGAGCGGTGGCTTAGTTTCAGTCTCCCAATGTTATTGTCACATAAAATCAATACTGTTAATTTTAATTTTACTACTTTTATAGTTTAATTTGCACTAACTTTTACAAGTCATGCCCTTACTTTGGTTTCATAGCTGTATGAGAATAAGAGCAGTAAGGTAGGGTATGTGTAGAGCTTGTTCAGGTTTCAGTTAGATCCCTCCCTTTGGTGATCAGATGGAATTATTTTTCCCGTGACACTAATTTATTAATAACAGTACTGATATGTTAGTGGGTGCCTGTCATACATTAGGCGGTCTTCTGAGTGCTTTGCCTGTATTACCTCATTCACTTCTCATAACTCCCCTATGAGGATGGCACTGTTACTGTCTTTATTCTAAAAATGAGGAGACTGAGGCACAGAGTGTTTAAGTGACTTATCCAGGGTTATGCCTCATGTAGTAGTGAAGCTGGGATGTGAACTGGCCCGTCTGACTCCAGAACCCACTTGCTCAGACCTGATGTTCTTTTGCATACCTGTATAGTGACAAAGAGCACAGGTATTGGGATGAAACACCTCTTTTTTAAGACTCTGGGCAAGATATGTAACCTTTCTGTATTATAAGATGGGGCAACTACGCTGTCCTCACAGGTTGTTCTGAGGAATAAGTGAAATAATCCACACAAAATACCTTACTTACAGTGCCTGGGTCTTGGCAACATTTTCCATGAGGAAATCTTTCCCTCTGCACTTGCCAGCTAGGGGCTGGCCCCACAACCCCTTCAGTTAACGAAGTGAACACGTTCTAATGAGGTGTTTTTTTTCAGTGTCCATAAGTAAAGTTAAATAAGGTTTTATTGGGACACAGTTATAGTCATTCATTTACATATTGTCTGTCATTTCTTTCCTGTTACAGAAGCAGAGTTGAAAAGTTGTGACTGAAACCACCTAGCCCCCAAAGCCTAAAATATTTACCTTCTAGCCATTTACAGAAGAAGTTCACTTACCCTGGTTTAGATGATTCTCTTTTTATCCTAGGGGGAAGGGTCCACTTTCCCTGGACATAATGCTGCCTGCAGGATTCTGGAACAAAATCAGGGTTCTGTTAACAGAATGGGGGGATGATGGCTATTGGCAGGCACACAACAGTGTAGACTTATTGGGAGTGTTATTGTAGCTAACCGTGTCTCTGCAGCCAGGCTGATGGCACACTTCCCTACCAAGTCATTCTGTATACAATGATGTATTTTATTGCCAAAACTTCATCAGCAGTGGAAGTAATATAGAAAGCAGAGAACTGAGAGGCAGGAAATAGGTTTCCTGCTGGGGGCATTTGTTTCCTGTCTCCCTGGTGGGATATCACCCCACCTCCCAGGCAAGTCCCCCATGTAGGAGTTGTTTCCACCCCTCTGAGGTGCTTTCCTGACAGGGAGTTGAGAGCTATACAGAAACACCCTTGGGGGTTGCCTACTCCATCCCCAAATGGGCTTTGGTTGTTTGGGCCCACTCTTAACTACTGTTGTTTTAAAAGACAAAATGAGGAGGGAAGCATTTCTGACCACTGGCAACTGGCATAGTCAGCAAAAGCCTCATGCAGGAGGTTGGAGCATCAGTGGGGCCTTGGGGTTGGGTTGGTTTGGGTTGTTTACCCCAAAAGATGCAGGAGGAGCTCTTAGGCTGGTAGGAGAAAATGAGTCAAAGTTCTGGGATAGGAATATATGTCGAGTTTGTAGGGAACAATGAGTCAACCAGACTGATGCTAATAACTGCTTGGTGTGTTTTATAACAGTTTAGTTAATTTCTCCCTCTCTCTCTCTCTCTCTCTGTTTCTACACACACACACACCTCACACACCTCACACTCAGGACTCTTGGGTCTCAGGGCTTCTGAGACTATATGGAGACTTGAAGCAGTCAGGACTTGGCTGCATTGTGAACCCTCATGGAGAGTGGATCTGTGTCACTGAGGAAATAAATGCATCCAGCAACTTCAGTCCCCTGGCCAGCTTTCTGGCTGGGGACTGCTCCCACCTCTGTCAGGATGGCTCCCTGAGTGAGTCAGAGGACCAAGACAGGACTGACCTGATGGTCGCCCACAGCCCGACCTTCCCAGCTGCTCTGTGGACCCTTCAGCAGTAACTCCAGGTTGTGAGAGCAACTCTGGGTGTCCTCGGAATTGGTTAGCTCTTGGTCACCATTCTAGTGGTTCCCCAAGGTGGCGACAGACTGCACTACTGCTGCCTCTGTGATCGCTGTCTACCTCCTGGCTTCTGCTATTCTCTTTGGCTGCCTTGTGGCCTCTGCTTTAATGACTTCTCTCTTTGTCAGTTGATTTCTGCCTCTTCCTAACATTCCCCACGAAAAGAATGCGATACCATAGTTCAGTTAATCACTGTTGGACAAAGCACGTACTACCAGGCCTTCTCATCAACTAGATTCGTATGTTCATCGATGACCATAGTTACGTGCTTACCCATAGTCGAATTCATTCATTCAACAGAATTTATTGAGCACCTTCCAGGGCGGTAAGGTTGGTGATACAGGGCAGGTGCCTCTGAAATCTCTCATGAATACTGTGGCACCAAGAGCAACATAATCTTGGCTCTACAGCATGTTTGTGTGGGTAAACAAGCAGAATTCTTAGGGTAAAACAGAATAAAATAAAAAGTCTTTATTTTGTCAGTCTCCATTCAAACATTTTCTGTGGAGTTAATTCTTCCAGCCTGTGGTCAGCTTCTTGTGATTTCTCACTTCATGCTCTAATCCTCTTTCCTGGCTTAGGAACCATGGTTTCTACTCTCCTGCCCTTCCTCCCAAGTTGGGAGAGGAGAGGTAAAGAGTAAGGGGTAGTGGGAGAAGTCTTCCTTGATTTGCACTGTTGTGGATGGACTTTGGCATTTTCTGGGCCCGGTAGGTGATTAAAGGTGGTGTTTTCTCTTATAGGGGTCTTTGCTGGGTCCATCCCAGGCAGATGTTCTGAATACTGAGATCTCTGTTTGCACTTTTATACACGCTCAAAGGCATCTCTCTTCTGGTTGATGGTGTATGACTTCTTCCTCTACATTTAAGCATTTGTGGGCAAAACCCCGGCAGAGCAGCTGCACTGGGTGGTCTAGCTAACAGGCTCTGAGAAAACCCTGGTAGCCTCTCTCAGTGACCCACAACTGTACTCAGGAAATATGCATGCCTCTTCCTTTGTCTGCGTGTGCAGTGAAAGGTCCATTACACCAGTCAAACTCTCAGTCCACATCTTCCTTAACGACACTAATCTTTCTTTTTCCTGCACCTTTGACTGGGCCCCAAGGAAAAGTTCTTGTTTCTACGGGCAAGGCTGAGTCTAGGCGGAAGGACAATGTGGGAGAGAGTTGGGGGTGGTGGTGAGACGGCCAGGCTTCCATGAGACTGTCCACCTGTACTGATTTCTTTAGAAATGAGGCAGTTAAGACCAGGCGGGAACCGGAACCAGATGAGTCAGTTTAAACTCTGTAAATTATAGGAAAGAGCAGTGCTGGACAGATGCATCGGGAATACTGCAGTCTGGAGTGAGGCAAGATCTGGTCAAGTCTCCACTGGGAAACTTTCTAGTGTGACCTTAGATAAGTCACCATCTCCTTGAGCCTCAACTGCCTCATCTATTAAGTAGGTATATTAACAAGCAATTTCAGAGGGCTGCTGTAGGAATAGAGCAATATGTGTAAGTCCTTTGTATACTCTGATATATGAAGCAAACATTAATATTGTTAGTCGCCAACAAATTTAGACAGGCAACATTTACTGAAAGCCAGTTATGAATTAAATGTTATTTTGGATATTGTTGGGGGGATACAAATTTGGATGTTATTATTTCTAAGAGCCAACTCTTAAAAATGTCTCCTGTTGGGGATGCTGGTGGGGGTTCCCGGGCAGCATGAGAATACTAGATTCCTGGGAACAGGGCGTGTCGGGACCCAAAAAGAGGGATTGGAGTTCGGGAGGGAAAGAGGGGGCTGGTGCAGGTCTGCCAAGGGTGGAATCAGTGAGTGTCTGTGTATGTGGAAAGTATTGCTCATTGACCTTTGCAGCTTCTCAGATTAGAATGAGAAAACATTCATGCTAAGAAGGGACCTTAGATATTATCTTTCCTGACCCCCTTATTTGGAGTCCCCCAAAGATTAAATCACTTGTTCAAGGTTTCATGGTAAACGAGAAGCAGAGCCATTTCAGTACAAAGGACCAGAAGATTTGTGATCCTCTACCCTAGCCTTTCTCTTCCCTCAGCTGTTCCCTCAGGCCCTTGTCCATTCTCTCCTTCCTTTGAGTGGGGGCATTTGGTAGACATCTGTGTGCATTTTTATCTGGAGCAAGGGAAGGGGCAGCATCGCCTTCCATGTAACTGGAGATCCGTAGACTTGATATTGTTTTCAGGAGAAGGTACCCTAACATCTGAATCGGTGCTTCAGAAGACAGGTACCTTTTTCCACTGCATTTGATGAGGCTCTTAGTGTTCATTTCAGCAGCATCTCCTTTTTTTTTTTTTAAATCACAATAGCCTCAATCTAGTCATTATAAATCATGACACATCTATCAAGCTGTCAACTTGCTTTTATAATTGCCTTCAGGTAGCAGGAATCCTCAGCCCTTTGGCCTACTGCCGTATTTTATTTTCCTTGTCAGGCTGCTCACGTCCAGAAGAGCTCAGTTCACAAGCATTTGTGGATCACTCTTCATCTAGGCCATTGTGGTGCCAAAAGTGTAGAAAACATAAAGCAAGTAGACAGAACAGTCTACCACACATGTGGCTCTATACTCATGTGTAATTTGAAGTTTGAGGTGGTGACTGTACCTGATTGTTCTTCTGTTCTAATCACTTTTCCAATTTTGACCCACCACCCCTGCCCCACTGCAAAATTAACATGGCTTTCTCCACCTGGTCTTTTCCTAGCCTGAGCTCAAACAAGTTGCACACAGCTTCCCGACTCACTCCACCTTCCTGGCCCAGGAGGGGGCAGCAGTCACTAAACCAGGGACAAACAAATGTACCCGAATGTCCTTTGGGCTGTTCTGAAATGAAGCCGCAGGTCAATAGTCTATCCTTGTACAGACTTGCCTGTTTCCTCCAGTTTGAGGGTCTGTTACTTGGTCTTGGCAAGTTGTTTCACCTTTAATTATTTCCCTCTTTGATTTGTCACACTCAAGGCTGGTTTGACTTAGAAGTGCAACATTCTGGACCTTATTTTGAATCAGGCGGGGTTACTCGCCAGCAGCAGGAGCGTAAGCGCTGTCTTTCCTTCTGTGACACAGTGGGTGGAAGCCATAATGTGACGTGACATCATCTGCATTTTATAACTTGCTCTGCTCTCGAAGGAACTGCTCGTGCTCTCAGACGGCCTGGGAAGGCAAGGAGGTCTGGATGTTTCCTCATGGCCGCAGCCTCTGTGAGCGGACTGACTGGTGGCGATGACAAGGGAAAGAAGCTCTGAGGAGGAGCGGGAACAGCACTGCAGCTGGACACGTGCCTGCCTGTCCTGCCTCGACCACTGCGCAGTGATGGAAAATAAAAGAAGGTGTTGGAAAGAGAGGGCTCATGGAATGTGAAGTCCCCTGAGGGCAGCGATGATGCCTCTTTGCGTGGGGTGCAGGTGGCAGGGGCTGAAAGGGGGCAAGCAGGTTCAGTAAAGGCATGTGAAGAGTGTAACATGGAGGCGGAGGGGAAAGGGCCCCATGTGGAAAGAATATGTTCAGTTTAGCTTCAAAGAGAACAAATTGGGAAAAGCATGCTGTTGCGATGAAAGTTGAAGCTTTGCAGTTAGAGAATTCTGGGTTCAGGTCTGTCTTGGCTAATTACTAGCTGTGTGGCTCTGAGCTGTAAAACAGGGCAGTGAAATGGGGATATAATTATTATTATAATTATAATGCTTAACTCATGGGGTTATTGAAAAAAAATAACCTATCTACTTTCCTCTGGCACATGAGATGCTTAATAAGTGTTGGTTCGTTCCCAGCTTCCTTTTCTAGACCGAAGTTCTGCTGTGGAAAGTTTGGAACCCTTCCCTAGCCCCCTAGCCCTGAGCTGCTGAGGAGGTCACAAAGTGGGTCATGACGCCTCATGCAAGGAGCTCAGGAATGGGCTGCTCCCTGACTTACTCTCCCGCTGTGACTGCAGGGTTGTCACTCATCTTCCAGAAGCTTCCATTTCCTCCAAATACAAACTGATGGGCTTGTATAGTTGAGTATCCTCCAGTTCTGAGATTTGATGAGGCATTACCTTTATTATTTTAGGAGGCCATGGCCATCTGCCTTCACAAATCCTTTCTGGGAAAATGCTAAAGAGCAAGAGAAGGAAATGAGGCCCAGTGGTCCAAGCTGCATGAGTTCCGCCTCTGGAAATTAGAATCTGTGTAAAATTAACAAACTACCTTCAGCCCATTTAAAAAATAAGGCCATCATGCACAGCTATAAATAGACTCTATAAGTATATATGAGTGTTTTAAATATGCTTTTGTCACGAAAGCTGTGACATGGATGAACAAAACCAATATGGACGCACATTTATTCTCAGAGCTCCCACGCGTGTCTGAAAGGAAGGTGTGTAGGACTCACAGCAACATAAGACGCGGGTGTAGTAGAGAAGGGAAAAGTAGAGCCTGCGCTAGAAGAAATGGTGGGATTGTGATCCAGAGGCTGAGCTTGTGGGCAGGAGATTAGAGGTTTCAAGGTCTCACCACTGTCCTGCTTCGGGAGAAACCTCAGCTTTCCTGAAAGGCCAAGAATACCATGTTGACCAAAAATAAAGCTGCCCTCAAGTCCATTCTAAAAATCAGGGTAACAAATATAGGAGAATGTTGAAAACTAGTGCGAGGTCCTCTTTTGGCTGATTGGCCAGCCCAGGGGGAATTACATGGGGCAGGCACCTGTCTTTGTTCTGCTGGGAGGAGTGGGTACTTTCTTTTTCATTTCCCCTGGCGGTGGTGGTGGGGCCCTCTGCTGGGGCAGAGGGGTTTCTGGAATCTCCTCATGTAGAGATCTGGCCACTTCGGTCTTCCTCTCCAGGAAAAGCAGGAAGCTCTTTGTGAACAGTTTGCCTGGACCACAGGGCTTCAGCTCAGACGCGGGGAGGGAGGCCAGGGGACGGAGGAGCCAAGTGCTTGAACTTTAATTTGGCTCAGCTACTCTGTCACTCCATCTTCTTGGTCAAAGCTTTTCTACTCTTAGACTCTTCCATCTGTAAAGGCTGAATCAGCCTTTCTGGCATTGATGCCTTGGAACTCCTGGTGCAAAGGGCTTAGGAGAGGCCTGTGTTCCTTTATTCATTAAATAAAAACACACACAAAAGAAGCAGCCCTATGAAATGTGCATGTGGTGAGTTTAATATGTATGAGTTATTTACCTCCTTGTATTCATATTTTCATTTTGTAATTAAAAATTTTCTAGCTTCATTGAGGTATCATTAAAAAATTGTATATATTTAAGGTGTACAATTGATGTTTTGATCTATGTATACATTGTGAGATTTTCACCACAATCAAACTGATTAATGAATCCATTCCCTCACCTACATATCTTTTTCTTCTGTGGAGAGAACACTTAAGATATACTCTCAGCATGTTACAAGAATAAAGTACAGTATTGTTAACTGCAGTCACCACGCTGTACATTAGATCCCCATAACTTATTTATCTCACATAGCTGCAGTGCTGCACCCCTTGACTGGTATCTCCCCACTTCCTCTTCCTCTAATCCCCTGGCAACTACCATTCTACCGTCTTCTTCCAGGAGAGAGGTTATTTCAGATTCCATGTATAAGTGAGATCGTGCAGTATTTGTCTTTCTTTGGCTTATTTCACTTAGCATATTGTCCTCCAGATTTATTCACGTTGTTGCAAATGGTAGAATTTCCTTTTATTAGGAAGAATAATATTCCATTATATATATATATACACACACACACACACCATATTTTCTTTATCTACTTATCCACTTATGAGCAGTTGGGTTGTTTCCATACCTAAACCATTATGAATTATGCTGCAGTGAACATAGGGATGCATATATCATTCCAAATTAGTGTTTTGGATTTCTTTGCATAAGTACCCAGAAATGGGATTGTTGGATTATATGGTAGTTTTTAATTTTTTTGAGGAATGCCCAAACTGTTTTTCATAATACTTGTACTGGTTAACGTTCCCTCCTACAAGTGCTCAGGGTTTCCTTTTCTCTATATCTTCCTCGCCAACACTTATTTCTTGACTTTTTGTTACTGGCCACCCTAATGGATGTGAGGTGACATCTCGTTGCTGATGTCCTGCTCAGACGCACGATCTTATATGCAGAAAACTCTGAGTGGATCTTCGCTATAGAAAAATCCACTTTCAGGTTGGCAGGAAACTCTTTTACTTTCACTAAAATTTTTTTTTCGTTTATGCCTCTGGTGCTTAAGCTCTGAGGATTTTGTTGTGCTTTGCTGGCATAATTTCAGTGGCTCTACTGTGCTTGTGGACCGACATTCAAGCTCTTAATCCAAATGTTTGCTGCCCTGGAAACCTGGCTGTAACGGACTTTTCTGTCTTTAATCTTCTGTGTGTCCCCTAGCCCATTGGTTTGCTGACTGTCTCCTGAAGGCAAAGCCCCGTGTGTGCAGCTTTTGCAGGAATGTGGGAGGTCATCACCCTCTCCGGGGCGGCAGGACAAGAACAGCTGATTCTTTTTTATTTTTTTTAATGTTTTTTCCCCATTTTTATTTTATTTTTATTATTATTATTTTTTAATTACTTTATTGTTGTTCAATTACAGTTGTCTGCATTTTCCCCCCACCACTCCCCCCCACCCCAGCCAATCCCACCCCCCTCCCTTGCTCCCACCCTCCCCTTTGGTTATGTCCATGTGTCCTTTATAGTGTATCCTGGAAACCCTTCCCTGCACTGTTCCCTCCCACTTCCCCTCTGGCCATTGTTAGATTGTTCTTAATTTCAATGTCTCTGGTTGTATTTTGTTTGCTGTTTTCTTTTGTTGATTATGTTCCAGTTAAAGGTGAGATCATGTGGTATTTCTCCCTCACCACCTGGCTTATTTCACTTAGCATAATGCTCTCTAGTTCCATCCATGCTGATTCTGACTACACATGAATTCCACATCTTGTCTTGAGGATAGAAGTGCAGCTGCCTTAGTTAGAACTCAGAGCAAAGGGTGCTCTCCAGAAAGAGACTGCAAGATTAACCCCAAAGCTAGCTTTAGGGACCTGCTCAAGGAACACTGTCACCACTTAAGAAAAAGGTTTTTGTCTGTGGGAGAAAAATATGTGGATAAAATCCTCATGTTTCCGTCAATTGCAGTTACCAAACTTTGGCCGGTGTTTTGAGCAGCACACATCTTAGGTGGACTAGGGAGGAGAGAGGAAAATGTACAGAGTTCTTTGGGGGATCCTGAAGACAAGCCAGGTACTTCTGGTACATAGTAGGGGCACAGTAAATATTTGTTGAGTGATTTTCCGATTGGGGAGCAAAAAACTGTCTAATGAATAATAGGCTGACTGAATGGTTTTCTGACCTCTTATTATAACGTTTTCAAAAAAAGCCCAAGAGTGTGCTGTTGCATGGAGTATTAGAGTTGTTTTTATTCAGGCTATCTTTAGCATCAGCTCTAACCTGATGACATTTGCACATTTGACATTTCCAAATAAGGTCACATTCATAGGTACCAGGTGGACATATCTTGTGAGGGGCCACCATTCAAACACTACACAGTGTTCATTTATTGACTCATTCTCCCCAAAACTCTTTTGAGCACTAATATACAAAGGAATTGTGGGAAGTATGAAGGTGAACTGGGCCGAGATCTTGCCCTCAGGGGTTTACAGCCTAGAAAGGAAGACAAAGCGTACCCCTTTATAGTTTGATTGGCAATAGCAGGGCACGGGAGAAGCACAGAGAAATACAGTACGACGAGAGCTTACAGAAGTGAGAGACGGATAAAACAGCTCGGGAGGGGGAACAGTAAGGGGAGGGGATAACTAAGGCAGACCCATCAACTGAACTGGATCTGAGAGGCAGGAAGACATTGAACGTGGGGTGATGGAGCATTCAAGGCAGACAGACTAGCATTAGGGAGGCCTGGAGGTGGGAAATGATGGGTGTGGAGAGGCAATGCTAAGGGAGTCAGGTTGCCAGGAGCACAGGTGAGTGAAAGGGAGGCACGAGAGGAAAAGGGGGAGAGGTCGTCTGGGACAGAACGGGTAGCCTTGAATGGGTTTCAGCCCATGAAGATGACACAGTTTTGAACATAGGTATGATGGTATAAAACCTTTGGTGTGTGAAGATAGTATTTTTATATTAAAATAATAAAGATTATTTTAAGCTAAAGACACTTAAGATCCAACAGGCACAGAAGAGGCCTTCTTGGCGCTTTTCTTATCTGACTAAAAGCAGAGTCTTCGGCAAAATGAGGAGCACCACGAACGTCTCCTTTGGGGCGGGTCTGTTCCCAGGAGCGAGACCCAGAGCGAACCTATTTCCTGTAAATCCTGTCTCGTCTCTGGAGCAGTCTCATGACCCCAAAGAAGACAAGACGGAAGGATCACTCAAACGTCGTCACAAACTGTACCTCCTGCTTGTTCTCCTGGAACTCATTTATCCTTCCTAAACAAATGTGCTGGTCCTTCTCATACAAGCCTTTCGTCCCCTTTCCCCCTTTCAGTTAGGTATTTCAGGCCCCAGCTCTAACCGGGCCTTTGAGTGACCAGCACTGTGCACTCCCAGGTGCGTGTGCACCACAGGTGCGAATAAATCACTCTGCTCTCATTGGTCTGTCTTCTGTCAGTTTAATTTGCAGGCCCGCGGGCACTTGATATAAGAGGGGAGAGGAAAAGTTGTTTTTACCTAAAAGTTTATAATATAGGTAGTACATACTAATTAAAATGGAGAGAGAGACTTCAGATGGAAAGATTGATCCAAGCATGATTAACAGAAAGGAAAGTAGAGATAAGTATGTGTTTTGGAGAGCTTGTAGAAGCAGAATCATAATGATTTTGTTAAAAAAATGAGAGAGGGGATAGTCCCCCAGTCAGTGATGAGTCTGAGGTTCTCAGCCTGGATGATGGGATCAATGGTATGGTGGTGTCATGAACAGAAATAGGAAATACAAGAAGTAAAGATCATAAGAACATAGAATAGTTCATGGAGCCTGTTGGAAGCCTGGCAGACAGGTTAGAACTGGAGATGTGGATTTGAGATGAACTGGACTGAGTGAGCCTTAAGACAGGAGGTAGAAGGAGAGAACCAAGGGTAAGTGAAGGCAAGGAGGGGAGGGGGTGTTGGAAGTGATTTGGGGCAGAAGGAGAAAAGGGGGCCTGCCAAGGAGGTAATCAGAGGTAGCAGGGTTGAAAGAGGAAGGTGCTGGGTCTGAGTGTCCTAGTGGCTGAGATCAAAGAGAGCATCTTCCTGGTATAAAAAGCTGTAGAATGGCAGATGAGGACCTAGAACATTCCACAAGGGCTGACAAGAAGGTAATTCTTGAAGGGCGCAGTGGCAGGAGAGCGAGGCTGGAAGGCAGAGCTGAGTTCAGGTGTAGGAGAAGCAGGACAGTATGTGCTGACCAGTCCTTCACGGAATCTTGTGGTGAAGGGAGAGAGAAACAGAATACCAGTGACTTATGGGTTATCTGAGTTTTTCACCCACTTTGGGATTTTTATTAATTCCCCAAATTTAAAACATTGACTCATTGCGGGGTACATTTTGATAACCACGACAGAGCCAAGTTTCTAGGGGGACAAGTAGGTAATTAAACTACGAAGAGGCATCTTTCTTTCTTTTATTCCATGTTTACATATCCACTTCTTTGTCATTAAGTCACAACACTTTATCAAAATATACAAACAGCACAGACACTTAAAAATGTATAGCTAGAACTCTAATTAAACAAGACTGACTGCTACAATTAGCATGCATGGGTCTTTTATCTTGAGTGATGCTTAAAGAGAGACTTACGAGTCATAGATTTACTGGTAAGGGTACAAGGGGTTGGTTTTTTTTTTTCTCTTAGAAGAATTACACACTTAATTTCTTTCCTTGTTATAGTAAATGTGAGGACAGTGATGAGTGGCTGCTACCATACTGAAATCAACTGAGAATGGTTTGATGGAAAGGTTTTATTGGCAGGGGTACCACGATTCTATTTTTGTTGGACTCTAACTTTATTACCTGTGTTGACAAGATCCACGGAGTCGGTGGGTATTAAAACCTACTCTACGTTACAGAGTATGGTATTAAAACCTTCCACATCAGTGACAGGAGCTCTTCCCACTCTCCATTTCCCTCTTTCCTGTGAATTTCGTGGCTAATCAGAATGAATGGATTTGTGAATTTCAAGTTACAAGCTAGGTTTATTGGAAGGATTCCCATAAAAACTTACTCAGGGCTCCCCCCAACCCACCATTTACACTTCCACAGACATACACAGAATACAAGGGGTTAGTGGTTACTCGTCCGTAGCTGAATGAAATCCATCGCTATGCCAGGCAACATGCTGTTTCACTTTGCTCTTCTAGTCAAATTTCGTTGATCAGCAGTTGGAGCACAAGTGTAGAGCCATAATTTAGAGCACAGTTAAGTTTTCAAATCTTTCACAGTGCGGAGAACCATCTTTCAAGTAAATAACTATGGTTAGTAATGACCTAACTTCAAGAGTGGCTGTGAAAGATGACGAACCGAAGGCGCTGTCAGTAGTGAAGTTGCGTTGATGTCTGCTGCAGATACAGTCCGCGAGGGGCCGAGGGCTGCCACCTTTACTGCTGAGTGTTTCTTTCTTTTCCAAGTTGAAAAGGAGCCCAAGCTGTGTCCTCCGTGTGTCTGGGGAGGGGGTTCAGGATATCAGCTTCTCCATCCCTGGGTTAATGAAGGAAAAGTTTCTGAACATGTTCTGGTCCATACTGTTGATCAGTGCCCTGTCGGCGAACGACAGCCGGGGCTTCTCGTTTAAGAACTCCTTGTCGAAATTGCTGCAGTCATATGGTGATTTCTTGATCCGAGTTTAAGGGGGTAAAAAAAGGGAAGAAAGTCAGCCACTGAATCCGTTCATTATTTTTACTTTCATTGTTGAGGCTTTCATCTCTGCATGACAGGCTTGGTGTATGCAGATGGACTGGACACTTACCGGTGATCACATGTGGTTTCTGTTGAACACGTCTAAGAGCCTTACTCATCAGTTTACCAACAGTATAATTAAATTCATACAAAGGCATTGTACTGTAAACACGCAAATAGGATCTAATGTTTCTAGCTAATAATTGACATGAAGCAGGGTTGGTAACATTTGAGAAAGTGGTGAGCCCAAATTCGCCCTCTGTTTTCTCAGTCTACAGGGAACGATGGGTAGGTGGCGGGGACAGGGTGGGTGGGTGGGGGGAGTGTCGGTACAGGGTGGGAGCAGAAGGGTGGAGATTTGCAGATTATATATATTCCTGTTGTTTTGTCAACATCCTTCACTGCTTCACGGGTTCCTCCACCCCCATTAATTTTGTTATTAAACATCTTAGAATGACTTCCAAGACAACACAGATTGGGACAAACTCTCCTCAAGCCACCTGGTCCTTTTGGTGCCCATGACAGAGAGAGAATGTAAAAATAAACACTTATTCATAAATTCTGTTCGGTATGGCATACAGTTCAGCTTTCTAAGATTACCAAAAGTCATCCCTATATACAGAGCAACACCACTGAGAGCCAGACCCTTCCCCTCCTCAAGGGGACAGGCAGGAGCGTGGGAATAGAAGAAGAAATGGCTGGAAGCAAGTGGCCCCTCCCAGGCTGTCTCCTTACCACTTTAGGCCTGAATGGTGGGTCAATCTCTTTTCTTTCAAGCTCTTCCCAATTGATCTCCCGAAACAAAGGGTGCTGGCGGATATCTCCCCTCACTCCCAGCCTCTTTTCAGGTTCCCTCACAAAGAGCTGAAAAGGAGCAGAAAGGCAGCAGTCACTTCTCCAGGGATGAGCCAATTCGCTTCAGATGGAGGCTGCATTTCTCAGTGTGTGAGTCTCATGAATTTGACTCCACAAAGAAAGTGGCTTTTTGCCACTTGCCTTCCTAATCTTAGTTTTTTACTTACAGTTATCAACTAACTGCTGACTCAGATCAAACTGGTGGCTACACTCTCCCTCAAACAAGCCTTCTGAATGTTCTGGAGTCTGAGATTTTGCTTCATTACTCCCTGGAAATGCTGTTTTTGAGTCGTAGACAACTGGTTTGAAATCAGCTTGGCCCTGGGTTATTTATAGGACCTCTGGCAAGTGACAGGTAAGTTAGTTTCCTTACCTGCAAAGTGAGTGAAGTGTCCTCTTCACAGGGCCATTCTGGGGGTTAAATGAAATAACAGCACATACGTACACAGAAACGCATAATTCCTGGTCTGTGAAACCCCACAGACATAGAGTAAGTGATTTTTAATTGTTTGGCTGATCGTCCATTAATCGAGTTTGATCTCTTACAAGGCTGTCCTCTTCGGATTACAGTCTTGCTGCACAGATATCATGTAAACTGGTTCCTGACAGCTCTGGATAAGGCACGTGAGTACCGAGAACCACTCCTGAATCCTGCAGTTCTGCTGGACGAGTACTCATTCATCTGTCGCCATCTCTGACCTGTTACATAGATATTTTCCTCTCTGTTCCCTCTCCTGTTACTTTCCCCCAGGAGATCAAAACAAACATTGGCCAGGACAGGAAAGAAACCTGGAAACTCATCAAACTTAAACAAAACATGTCAAGGGCATGAAGGAACAAGAGTCCAAACTTGAAATCTAGAAAAGTCACGGGTCCCTGAGTGTCCGGAATAGTCATCCCTCTCTCTTACTCAGCTAGATGTTTATTTATAAAGTAACTGCTAGTTGGAGGGTATCATAAGGAGGCTGTGGGTCTTAGACAGAACCCATGGTGAAATGCAGTATTTTCCATGAGGTTCTGGCAGAACTTGACCTTCATTCTCACCTAAATTGCAGGGCTGTCTTGCTTTTACCTCTTACAAGAATAGCTAGTCCGTATGTTTTAAAACATGGCTTATGTTGCCTTACTACTTGAAAATCTTTAAAGCCTCTACTTTACCAAAAAGAAAAAAAAGATAAACAACATGCTGTAACAAAGTAGAGATCTCTTTCTTTCTAATTAGGAGAATCTTTTTAGAAGTCAAGTGAAACGCTTCATGCTACCTGCCCAGTACATGCAAGTGGTCAGTCATTGGCATGGTCCTAACATCCGCTCCCCTTGCCATAGGATGGTCACTGAGCCCTCTCAGTGGAAACTTGGAGTTCCAGAGCATCTCATTAGAAAACCGCTGCACAGTGGAAATAACATGAGCCTGTCATCTAAGAGGCTTACTACCCACATGGCCTTGAGCAAGTTTTCTGAGTCTCAGTTTCCTTGTAAAATGCAGGGTAAGGCCAGGTGATGTACACTCCTGTGAGTCCTAACGGCCTCTGAGCTGCCCGGACGGGCATTCCAGGCTCTCTGTAGCCCAGTGCCAGCACATGTCCTTCAATTCTCATTGTAACCTTCTCTGCTGTCCAGACATGTCTACTCTTGGAATATACCACCCGCCTTTTCTGCCTCTGTCCTTTGCTAGTGACATTTCCATCTTGCAGGAAGGTGCCTCTCCCCACATTCTGCTCCCATTTCCTTCTCTTCACTGTTAGATCCTGACACACCTTCCAGGGTTTGGCTTATTCCCATCTTCTTTGTGAAGCTTTCTTCCATCACCTTGACACAGAGTAAGCTCTCCCTTCTTTTCAAGTCATATTCATTGTCATCAGGTTGATTAGAGTCAAGCATTGGCTAGATGCCTTAGCTGTATCATCCTAATTTTAAAAACAGATTCTAAAACCAGATGTTATCTCAGTTGTCAGTTGGGGAAACCAAAGCTCACAATAGCCAAGCAACTTACGCAGGATCACAGGTCCAGCCAGTGATAGAGCCTGAATTATAAGCAACCCATTCTTGCTCCTGGTATTGGACAGTCTTCCTCTGTGCTCCACAGAATGTGGAGTTAGTTATATGTATTCCTACACACATATATGACCGTTTTTCCCCCTAGAGTGTAAGCTCTGGAGGGCGGACACCATTTATATTTCTGTATCTTACAGAATCTAGCATAGTGCCACACACAAAGTAGATGGTCAATAAGTGCTTATTGAATAACCAAATGAGCTGTCTTTCCATTTATATTTTGCAGGTTATGTGTCTTCAGCCCTCATCTTCCATTAGCCTCTTCTTTGCAGCATATAGAACAGCATATACAAAGGGCACAAAGTTCACAGTCAAACACATTTTCCTGTAGACCCAGACACCAGTGTGAGTCACCAGATGGAAAAGCAGATTGATTTTTTAGAAGCAGAGGGAATAAGTGACTTGCCCCATATCTCTTGCCTTGAAATGATCATCATAAATTATTGAACTCTACTTTTTAAGGACATTTTGATGAAACAAGACTAGAGAGAAGATGCAAATGCCTCAAGAATAGGCCCCCCAAACTAGCTCATATTGTTATAATTAAATGCTTCAGTGAATTAAGTTAGAAGTAACTGCTGGAGGCCAAGTGTGTCCATACTAGGTTTTCTATTAGATTTTTCTAGTAACATGTGGCATTTGTATCAAGAGGATCATAACCAAGAACCTTCTGAGCCTATTATATGCACCTGTGAAATTTTAAAAGATAAAATGTGTAATGAGAATATAATATGACATCCAGTTTCGAAGCTCCCTCTCCGGTCCTGGAGATGACTGGTGACCCCATGGAAGGTCTTTGGGTCTGTGTCAGGGAATTTGCATTGAGGCAATAAATGTTCATGAAGAAAGACTTGCTTTTGTTCATAAAAGCTGTCAGAAGGGTGGTTTACATTTATAGGAAACAGCACACTGCTTACATAAGTGGCCAGGATGTAGCTGGAGTTTGTTTAAATTTATTCAACTGCCTAGGCAAGAAAGCAGTGCTGGGCTTCTGAGGATGGCCCCCAGGTCTTAGCACCTGTCACTGGAATCTCCTCTCTCTCTCTCTATCCCCTCCTCAGATTTCTCTCTGTACAAAAGGGAGAGGCATTTCTGTTTGAGATCATTAGTTTTCCATCATTTTCCAAACAAATGGACAGCATCCTGGATGAATAAATGGGGAAGAAAGAGGCACTTCTCTGGTAGGAGTCAACTGCATGGCAGTGTCCCAGCTGTGACTCCTGATGGGGTGCAGCCTCTCAGGATGGGCAAACGGCTCAGTGTGCTACATGCATCCGTGTGCTCTGAGGGCACTGACACTGCTGCTGTGACAGGTGCCACTACATGCTGCTTTGTTCAGCTTCTCCAGAAGACCCGTTACTCCTGGGTTTCACAACATTAGGTGCAATTCCCTAGAGGAAGTTTCTCAGAAATATTACTTTTGACTTTTACAAAAAAAGGAGCTCAAGGATGTGGGGGCTGTTGGATAACAGTTATAGAGCAAATGAGGAGCACAGATGAAACTAGAAGCCAGTGTTAGGGGCAGAAAATTGCACGATGGAAACTAACTTCTGTCAGCCTGGTTGTAAAACATGGGTGGGAGCTACTTTCCCCCCATGGAGCAAAGGCATGGGGTTTTTATTAAGTCACGTGGGACACCAAACTCTTACAGGGTGTCCATGGTCACATTGGCATCTCTGGGCCACACTGGAAGAAGAAGAGGAGTTGTCCTGGGAGACACATTAAATGCATTGTGACACGTAATCACAATAAAATCTCGTCATGTTTTAAGTAAATTTATGATTTTGTGTTGGGCTGCATTCATAGCCATCCTGGGCTGCATGTGGCCCGTGGGCCGCAGGTTGGACACCCCTGGGTTTAAAGCCTCTTGCACCAACGAGTTCTTTTTCTCCCCTTCTTTATTCTTCATTGTCTTGGTTTCTGCTTTTTAACCACATTTCTTTGCTACTGTAGCAGCAAATCTTTTTCCTGCTATTGAAACTCTGCAGAAGATTTTTTTTTTTGGTATTTGCTGGCATTTAACCTTATATTTTCTTCTGTTTTTAAACTTTTACTTTGAAATTATTGTAGTATGTTAGTATGCTTGGGCTGCTATAACAAAATGCCACAGGCTGGGTGGCTTAAACAACTGGGGGACATTTATTTCGCACAGTTCTGGAGACTGAAAGTTCAAGATCAAGGTGCCAGCATAGTCAGTTTCTGGTAAGGACTCTCTCCTTGGCTTGTGGATGGCCACCTTCTTGCTGTGTGATCACACGGCCTTTCCTCAGTGCATGCACTCGGAGGGAGAGATCTCTTTTCCTCCTTCACTAAGGGCATTAATACCATCCTGCAGGTCCTACCCCCATTATATCATCTACATCTGATTACCTACCAGAGGCCTTCTTACCTCCGATAACCATCCTATTGAAGGATTAGGGCTTCAGCCTATAAATTCTGTGGGACACACATACATATAGGTTCATGGGATGTTAAAATATACCACAGCGATGTCTGCACACCCTTCACCTAGTTTCCCCTAACACTTACATCTTACATGATCACAGTACAATATCAGCACCAGGAAACTGACATTGGTACAGTATGGTACAGTATGTCTAGTTCTATGTCATTTCATCACCAGTGTTGAACTGGGTAACCACCACAACAAACAAGACACACAACTGTCCTGTCAAAGATTTCCCTTGGTATAGCCCTTAATAGTCCCCTGCCCCCATTATCCCTAACCCTTGGCAACAAGAATCTGATTCCCATCTCTACAATGTCACCCTTTCAAGGATGTTACAGGCATGGCCTCATACAGTCAGCACAATGCCCTTGACACCCATGCAAGTTATTCTGCATACCAATAATAGTTCGTTCCTGGGACTTCCGGCCAAGATGGAGGTGTAGGTAGACACATTGTGCCTCCTCGCACAACCAAAAGAAGGACAACAACAAATATTAAAACAAAAAACAACCAGAAATGACAGAAAATCGAACTGTATGGAAGTCCGACAACCAAGCAGTTAAAGAAGAAACACTCATCCTGACTGGTAGGAGGGGTGGAGATGGGCAGCTGGGCGTAGAGGACTCGAGGCAGGGTGGCGGCTGGTGGATTGGGGCGGGCAAGGCATGGCCAGCGGACCAGGCAAGGTGGCTGCTGGCAGATCGGGCGGTCCCACACCCACGTGTGAATAAACTGGGAGGAACAACTGGGGAGCAAGACAGACTCCACAACCCAGAGTTCCAGTGGGAAAATAAAGCCTCAAAGCCTCTGATTGAAAACTCCTGTGGGGGTTGGAGCGGCGAAAGTGGGAGAAACTCCAGGACTCACAGAAGAGCTCCTTGGAGAGACCCACAGGGTCCTAGAACGTACACAAGCCCACCCACTCAGGAATCAGCACCAGAAGGGCCCAATTTGATTGTGGGTAGCAGGGGAAGTGACTGAAAATCGGCAGAGAGCGGAGCAAGTGGCATTGTTCCCTCTTGGACCCCTCCCTGACGTACAGCATCACAACACAGTGATGTGGCTGCTCCACCCTGGTGAACACCTAAGGCTCCGCCCCTTATACGTAACAGGCATGCCAAGACAACAAATATGGCCCAAATGAAAGAAGAGATCAAAGTTCCAGAAAAAATACAACTAAGTGACAAAGAGATAGCCAAGCTATCAGATGCACAGTTCAAAACACTGATAATCAGATGTTTATAGAATTGGTTGAATTTGGTCACAAATTAGATGAACAAATGAAGGCTATGCTAAGTGAAATGAAGGAAAATGTACAGGGAGTCAACAGTGATGGGAAGAAAACTGGGACTCAAATCAATGGTGTGGACCAGAAGAAAGAAAGAAACATTCAACCAGAACACAGTGAAGAACCAAGAATTCAAAAAAAAACGAGGAGAGGCTTAGGAACCTCCAGGATGTCTTTAAACGTTCCAATATCCAAATCATTGGGGTGCCAGAAGGAGAAGAGGAACAGAAAGAAATTGAAAACTTATTTGAGCAAATAATTAAGGAGAATTTCCCCAATCTGGCAAAGAAAATAGACTTCCAGGGAGTCCAGGAAGCTCAGAGTCCCAAAGAAGTTGGACCCAAGGAGGAACACACCAAGGCACATCATAATTACATTACCCAAGATGAAAGATAAAGAGAGAATCTTAAACGCAGCAAGAGAAAAGGAGACAGTAACCTACAAAGGAGTTCCCATAAGACTGTCAGCTGATTTCTCAAAAGAAATCTTCCAGGCAAGAAGGGGTTGGCAAGAAGTATTCCAAGTCATGAAAGGCAAGGATCTACATCCAAGATTACTCTATCCAGCAAAGCTATCATTTAGAATGGAAGGGCAGATAAAGTGCTTCCCAGATAAGGTCAAGTTCAAGGAGTTC
>VMDR010009664.1:0-32867 GCA_007922815.1 Macrotus californicus
GTGTTTTCTATATCAAAAGGCTACCTACCTTCAAGGCTCAGAAACTTTGACAATATTGTTTAGTAAACGCACACTAATACCTTATGTTTCTATAGTAACAAATATATGAAAATAATGGACAAAGAAAAGAATACATACAAGAATAAGAAGAGTGGAAAGGTGTTTCTCCTCAGAAAAAGTTCAGGAAGATTTTATCAGTGATTCTTGAATACTCCCCATGCGAAAGCATTCATATGTTGCTTGTGTAAATAAAAGCAAATTAAAGAAAACCCTTTGTCAGGTCATGCATATCCATTTGGGTTCAGTATTGAGGGTCAGCGTGGGCACTTCCAACTCTCTACCTTGTCTCAGAACAAGCCTGTGTGGGAGGGCATCAACGTCATTCCTTTTGTACCGACTCAAAGCTGTTCTCCTGGTGCGGCTGTTTCCAGCCTCCTCCCTCCTTGGGGGCCTTTATATAATGGGTAAAACCAAAAAATACAAACAAGTCTCAATGCTACTGCTGCATGTTTGGTTGTACTGTCAATATCACCATGGTGAAGGGCGAAACATCCCATAATAATTTAGGGACTATCCATGAAAAGAGTAGGAATGCATGGGTGAAAAAGGGCACAGAGGTGGGGAGCGATGGACACACAAGACCATATTTTCTAAGTGTAACCCTGAGAAAACACGTATTATTTTGGAAGATCTAAAGGAAGAGCTAAGACTCTTGTTCGTTTGCTAGCAACCTGCAGCCAGGTTGGGTGTGAAATCCCAGGCTTTGGGGCATGGTCTGGAAGAGAAGGCAGAACAAAGGAAAGGTTAAAATCTCTGGCATAAATTTTCCATCCTAGGGCAAAACTGAAAGGGTCCCAATGCAGAAGTCAAATGTCCTGGAATCCAGGTCCCTTTATAGTTATCATCTATGATCCCATCTTAAAAAACAAATAGACAAAATAAAGTGACAACACTGGAGTTGGTACACAAAAGTTTTTGGAAGATGAGATATTTAAGGTTATTTCTATCTGTTAAAAACTTATGCTCAGAAAATTTTATCAGGCTGTAAAATTATGGGATTTTACATTTTGTTTATTTATTTATTTATTTAAGAAAGAGAGCAGTGGCACATATTCTCTTCCCTGGCTAATGCTTTAGTAATATCTAATAGGGTTACAAAACTCCTTGCTAAAATTATGTATAACACTTGCGCAGAGCAGGAGACATGTTGAGCTGGAAACCAGAGCCAGGAGCTGAAATATTGGATCCAATTTCCCTTTGCTCCTACATGCGAAGCCTTAGAAGAAGGAGCATCCCAGGCAATCCAGGTGAGACGCCTGATTCATGGAGAGAACATCACTCTGCATGACCCCCTGGTGACCAGTGCCTCTTGCCCCTACTCTCCACATCTGCCCCTCCACTCCAGAAGGCAGTGCCTAGGGACGCTGGCAATAAAGATCATTTCTGTTCCCACATCAATTGTTAGGCATTATTCATCGATGGAAGGCCAATTGGGATTTTTACAGAGAAACAGTCTTCAGTGTGCTCCTGGGACAACAACAAAAAAAAAACGCAGAGGACCTGGAAACCCGAGAGGGAGAAAGCGGTGCTGGAGAAGCAGAATAGGACAACTGCACACCAGGAAGAACAAAGACCAGAGAGAACTGGTCTCAGGGATGGGGAGGCCTGAGAACCAGAACAAGGGCAGGAGAAATAAGGATGCTTAATAACGTTTACACTGCTTTCTGAACAGCGCTGTGACCCTCCTCACCCCACACCTATCTGAATCTTCACTGCCGTATGCATTAACTGTCTTACTGACTCGGTGGATCACGAAAGGAAAGGGAAGGGAGCTGCTTACCGCAGGGTTAAGAAAAGAAATAAGACACAGAGCAGAGGCAGAGACTTCCAAGGACACAAGAAAGAAGGGTGATGTAACTGAACTTGGGTGATTGCAGAACTTCATCCTGAGGAGTCTTTGGAGTAGAGCATGTGAGAAGGGGCTTGCTCAAGTTTAAAAATACATTAAAGAGAAAGATAATGTAAGGTCTGCAGGCCTGGGGACCACCTGGAGGCTGCGATGTGAATTACACAGTCACTCACACCAGACACGGAGAAATGGAGAGCTCACAGGACGGTTCTACGTGATCCACAACTCGGAGATTCATTACCTGCCTTTTTGTCCATCCATCTATCATTCATTTTACCCATTAACTTGTCCACTCCCAATTTTCCTCAAGACCACTATTTCTTCTAAGCCTTTAATGTTCTTTTTAGTGTTTAAGCAAGTTTATTTTCTGATTAATAATAGCAGCATAATTAGTAAACGCCAATGCAGTCCCTGGCCACGCCAACCAAAAACCAATAAAACACAAATTCCATGAAAGAAGGGACCTGGGTGGAGTGAAGAAAAACTGATTTTTCTTGCTGCTTCCCTCTTAGGAGAAAGGAGACTGCTTACCAAAGACTTAGGTGATTGTCTAGGTGAATTTTTCTCTAGTCTCTGGGGTGCCACTGGGACAATTTTTGATCCCAAGTCAGCTGCAGAGCTGCCCCTGGGCCACGAGAAAGCCGTCAGTCCGCACTCATGGACAATCCCCAGCCTGGAGTCTGAGCAGAGGCTGTAGCCACACAAGACCACCGTCCCCTCTCCTCTGTTCCTCCTGTGTGCTCCGCATCGTCTGGTTGTATCCAATTTCCTCCACCAAGAATTTTCCATCTGTCGCTGGCCTGCCTGGACACACTCCTGTGATTTCTCGTGACTCATGGGCCTCTCTGCCTCACGTTGATAGAACTGGCTTCATTTCTCACTCTGATGGTGCTTCAACATCAATTTCTTCTCACCATAGAAAAGTCACAAGGCTTACTTTCTAAGATTTTAAAAATGTGTGTGTGTGTGTGTGTGTGTGTATATATATATATATATATATATATATATATATATATATATATGTTTCAGTGTCAGAGAATGTAAAAGAAATTATTAGGAATGAATCATAAGGTCATAAAGAATATTGAGGACTTAATTTAGCATCCCCTTCCATCTCTGCAATTAATTATACTTCATGTAAGCAACCATATGTTTCCAAGTCATAAAGTATTAAGTCAACATATATGACAACCACTATCTGTATCTGAAAAAAGAAATAGGCCTGCCCGTAATTCCCATGCTAAAAGTGAGCTCATCTTCCCCCTAAGGCACCTAGGCAAATTCATGTTCCATAGCTTCTGTGCAGTATAAAATCATAAAATAAAATGTACAGTCTTAAAAAGAAACAATGATGATAATAATAAAACACTGCTCGCAGGAAAAAACAAACGGAAGGCAGAAAAGGAAATGGGTCTCTAAAAGTAATTCCTTAAAGCTCTCGTATCTACTCTCCCAAAATAATACATAATAAAATTTAAATTCCTCTTGCTTGTCTATGGGGCGCACATGT
Source organism: Macrotus californicus (assembly GCA_007922815.1). Taxonomy (NCBI): domain Eukaryota; kingdom Metazoa; phylum Chordata; class Mammalia; order Chiroptera; family Phyllostomidae; genus Macrotus; species Macrotus californicus. The sequence goes on from VMDR010009664.1 coordinate 3,420, forward strand.
AGCTCTTGAGCAAATAGGGCGCGGTTCCCGGAAATGGGAGCCTTCACCGGGTGAGCAGCTTTCTGGTCTTTATATCATTGCCCCCTACAGAGGGAACTCTTGACCTTTCCCACTGCCCATCCCTGTCCTTTCTCTGACCCCAACAATGGTTTCTTTCAGTTTCCCCTCTTTAAAGTGCTGCCCTGTCCTTTTGACCAGGCTGCAGTCGGGTCATAATGTCCCTGACCATAGCAAGGCCTAGCGTCAGAATCTGACAGTCAGCTGGCTACTCTTAGTTCTGTTCCTCAAATGCTTCCTTGCACGGGCTTTGAGTCTGTCTGAAACAAACCCATCGTGATGTTCTTGCTTTGTTTCCTGCGGCAGACCCAGTTCCACCACCTGCACCCCCGTGGCCTGCCTGTGCGAGTCAAAGCTGTGTACCAGAGCAAAGAATAAAGGGCACAACCGGGCACTTAAGGGAGGCGTTTGGACATTTTTCAGAAAACTCACCTACTTGAAGAAATTACCAGAATAGTTTTTCACCAGTTCTCACTGTGTAAGAGTATATGATTGCCCACAGAACTTAGGAGAAATATATATACAGTTGCAGTATACTACAGTGGATTTACATACGTATATGCTATTTCAGTAAAAAAAAAATTACATTATAAACAACTGGTACGATGGAAGGTGGAATTAAATGGCATGTGCGTGTAGTGGAAGGCAATGGTTTTTTTAAAAGAAGTCGGATATCAAAACAGGGTGAAAAAAGAGTACCAAAAGGATTAGACTAAACAGAAGAGAGGCGATGATTGTGGAATGATCCCTTAAAACTGAGATTTGGGAGGCAGTGTCATTACAGGCAATGGCAAAATCTTAAAGTATCACCATAGGCATAGGTGGCAATGGGAGGTAGTGATAAGGTCACTGGAGGAAAGGATGTCATGGAATCGAAAAGTTGCGTCTGGAAAGGTTGTACAGCTGGGTGTTTAAATCACCAAGAATATAGTCTAAAATGAGTAGTAATTGACAGTATAGTCTAAAAGTGATTGACTGTGAGCCAGGAGCGAGAACCTTCTGGGGCAGATGGGATAGCACCTCAGGCATGGGGCTCAGAACATTACACAGCAAGTTGAAGAGAATATTTGGAGAAGACGCTGAGGACATAGAAGATTTTGTTATGACTGACTATGACTTCCAGAGGACACAACGAGAGTTTTGGAAGTTGGGGTGGGGAATAGGGAGGTGGGAGGAAGGACCCAGCTGTATGAAAGGCACCTCTGAAGGATGGCACTTGACTGGGGAGCCTGGGCTTCTCAAGGCGGCCACATAACATGTTAATGAAGGTGCTACTGAGGCTGCACAAATATTGGAGGTGAGGCCATGGGTGATGAAGAAGAGAGTGTCCTTGCCAGAAGCATGCTCAGGGCTCTCTTGTCCCTCCTGCCAGTGGAGATATAAAGGCCAGGACAGGGGCTATCTTAGGTCAAGCACAAGTAACTCTGGAGATTTCCTTGCAATTTCCCCCACCTTCGTCTTCTACATGGCTCCCAGTCCCTGTGGAGGGATAGCAACTAGGTTTCATTCTCCATGGACAGGGAGTGAGTTTCTGGAGCACTCTGGTATGAAGGCCACATCCATGTTTGGGAGAAAAGGTAAATGAATCCCTCTATGCCAGTGCCTGCTCTCCCTATTTAAGGTGATCAATTCAAACCCTAATTCTCGATCTCACTCCCCACTTGTCAACCTGCCTTCCAACCACTAACACACACATAAAGCATTCAGGCCTTTAATATATTCCATTTCACTTCATTCAGGCCACAACCTTAAACCTTTCTGAAGGTCATCTACTCAGCTTGCTGCCTTCTATGCTAATGAGCCCTACTTCGCCCTGCCCAGACCAGACCTCATTCCTGAGAACCAGAACTTGTCTGAAATTGTCTCCTGGGTTTCCAGTGCTTCAGATGTACTTTTCTATCCTCTCCTGTCCCCACCACCCCAAAGTGCTCTCTCCCAGTCACTGTTCACCCGTTGGAATCACCCAAGTCATCTTCACCTCCTCCTTTCCCTCAAGTCTTATCGGTCACCCATTTCTATTCATGCGACCACTGGAATTCCTTCAGTCTGCCCCTTCTTCTCCTGCCCCACTGCCTCTGCCTGGTTGACATCTGTATCTTCTCTCAAGTATGGGAAGTGTACTCCTACTCACCTTCCAGCAAAGTGACCTTTGCAAACACGAATGTTTCTTTCTACATACACAGGATAAAGACCAAAGTTCTTAGCCCTTGTCACAGAGCACAGCATATGTTTGTCCAGATGCCTCTCTCTCACTAGACTATGACCTCTCATAAGGCAGGGACATGTGCCTCCTTTAATTTGAATTCCGTTACTGCTTGGAGATGCGGAATATACTCCATAAATGTTAACTGAAGTAATGCCAGCAGGCAGAGGAAATGTATGAAAAACAGCATAGTTTTAAAGACTCTCTCATGAAAGTCAGACAGGCTGAGCCTCTTTTAAACGAATGAGAATATTCTTCAGTTATTTTTTTAAGCCTCTCCTAGGCAAGCTTACATTTCTCTTCAGACACTCCCCGGAGCTTTGCTGTGTGCCTGTGTTGGTAGACACCAGCCCCTGCTGAGAACCTGGATTGCAAAGGAATCTCTGCACCTGCGTGAGGCACCCAGGCCTCCATAAGCCAGACCCTGCAGCAGGTCCGGGAGCTATGTTCTCCTCAGTGTGTGCTTCTCTGATGCATCAAGCTCCCCTTCTCCTTTCCCTCCACCTTGTTTTCAGTAAACCTCTTTTTTTTAAAAAAAAAAAATCTGCTTTGCCTCCTCTCCTGATTTCTATCTTGAGGGAAGACAAGACTTCCTTCACTGGTGACAAGACTTGACAGAAGATCAGTTTCTACAACTCTCGATAGGGCTCATTCATCCCTGCTTGTATCATGGATAGCAAAGGAATAGCAATCTTTTAATCTGATAATTAATAGAAGATATATCAAGGGTGGAAATGGGGGTCTTAATATAAATTTTCTTATATTGGATTCTGGTTCTACCATTTTGCAGGTATGTAACCCTGGGCCTCAGTTTCATCAATTATAAATTGAGATAAGAATAGTACCTCCCTGGCTGATGTGGCTCAGTGGATTAAGTGCCAGCCTGCCAACCAAAGGGTTGCCAGTTCGATTCCCAGTCCGGGCACATGCCTGGGTTGTGGGCCAGGTCCCTAGTAAGGGGCAACCACACATTTACATTTCTCTTCCTCTCTTTCTCCCTCTTTCCCCTCTCTAAAAATAAATGAATACAATCTTTAAAAAAAATAATAGTACCTAATTGAAATGGTTCTTAGGGGGATTAAATGAGATGGTATATGGCAAGTGTATGGAATAGGAAGTGATCGATACATAATAGCTATGGTTGTTTTTCTGAAGAGGTTGCAAGTGTGGTCCATGAACAGATAACTACAAACATTATTGCTATTAGACATCGGAAAACATGCCTGCGTTTTCTAGAATAGGAGAAACATGTCTTTATTTTTTCCATAGAGTAAGCCTGTGAAGGAGGTTGAAAGTTTTTGTCTCTGGTGTCCCCAATTTTTCTCTCTCCCAGTGTTTTTTACCCCTCTGTCCTCTCCCTCCAGAGTCTGGGTGCTCCTAGAAGAGCAAATGGTACAGCCCTCTGTAGAAAGCAGGCTTCTGTCTCGAGGGGACAGGTGGGCCGTCTGGGTGACTTTCAACATTGTCTTAAAATTTTATTTTTCTCTCAGAGAGATACATTGACACAGCTGGAAAAAAATGCATGCATTTTATTTGTTTGTGTTGTTTTCAGGGTTCAGCTTCTTATTGAATGTGTACAAAAGAGGTTTAGTCAAAAAGCCCCAAGCCCATGTCATCCTGAGACTCTTCAGATTCTTCTTTCTCGGCTGGGGCAGCAGTAGGGGAGGGGGTGGACCTCCTGCTGGGGTGGGGGGGGGTCCACCAGTCCCTACATTGCATATGAGGCTCTGGATGTGGACACTGGCCAGAGCCTTTGCAAACAACCCTGGCCAGAAAGGTTCCACTTTCAACCAGCTGCTTTAACGGCAGCGCAGGTCTTACCCTCCATCGGGCGGAAGAGATGCAGGCGAGCTCCGAGACCAAGGCGAATGCTTCCTGGAGGGGCAGGGTGAAGTGAGGGCCTCACCCCGAGGCAATCTTAGCTTCCTCGGAAGGACCAAGCACCTTAAGAGGAAGCTAGGAAAAGGGCAAAACCTCCTTCATTTTAAACTTGAGTTCCATTACTAGACCACTCCTACAGTAAACCAGAAAAAATATTTTTATAAATTGCATTATTTTGTAACTAGCATATTACATTGTATTTTATATTTGTGTATGCTTTTGACCTCCACTAACAGCAAGTTCCCATTGTTCAAACAAATAACTGAAGAATGTTAATTTGTTCACTATAAATATTAAATACATATGTACACATATTTTCTTGTTATTGCATGTCTTCACTTTTTAATATATTGGAATTCTCAAAAATGGCTGGGTGAGCCAGGGCCCCTCCTTTACCTTCTGAGAAGTCCTAGAGTGAAACATCTACGAAGCAAATCTTCCTTTAAATGATAATAACTAACTTTTATCACATCTCTTGAAGGTGTTTTTGTGTTCAAAGATTCCCCCCCTTTCAAAACAGAGGCAAGGGGAGGAAGGAAATGAAGGGGTGTGGAGGGACCAAGGCCGCGTCACAGAGCACGCGAAGTGGCACTAGTCACGAGGCACTTACTTCCCACGTCACCAGGAACGCCGCACACAGTAACACGTGCAAAGACCTTCGCGGAGTTCAAAGTACAGTCGCGGAAGGCCGGCCACTGCGCTCCAGGGGCCGCTCTCCGCCAGCGCGCTCTTTGTTTCTGGACCCAGGCGAGCTAAGTAAGAACGCTGGAAATTGGGCACTTAGAAACTGTTCTAGAAAACTGACAAAGTAATTTTACGTCTGTTGAGTCAAATAATAAAAGATGTGGGCTTGTGGTTTGTCATGTCTAATTTCTTTTTACTTCATTTACTTCATTTCCTGGTAATTTATGTTCATTTGTACTTTGAAGATCAAAGGCAAACCTGCCCTTCACCACACATCACTTGAGAAGCGTTGACAAAAGGGTGTTATTATTTCTGCAGTTTAGCTGAAGAACCATTAAATCTCTCACTGTAAACCAGCTATATGTCATTATTTGAGAAACACTGTTTCATACCAAGTGCGAGGCGTTGCCAGCACACAAACATGTTCCAGAACAAATTTGTTTTGTGTTGGGTAACCTGATTCTTTTTGAGTCAGCAGCCATTTTCCCACGAGATAACATAAACCCAGGGTCATGTTCTTGGTGTAGCCGATCAACCAAAAGATGGCTAAGCTATGCTACAAAATCCAGTGACTGATAGAGACTACACAAACTAATAACCAGTGACCCCCATCTTCTGACAATGGAAAAGAAAGGCTTCTGATTTCCAGATCAGAAAACCTCTCTCTTCTCCATCTGCCCATGCGAAATAGCGATTCCAAGCCCCAGCATGGGGGTGGGGGTAAGGAGGGAGCTACTTCTGCAGAAGCTTTTCCACCGCAACAGGCAGACGAGGAAGAGAAAGGAGCGACCACACTGTTCACATAGAGCAAAGAAGGCATTAGGAGGTCAAGTCTGAGGGAACTCACTGGTGATGTCAATACAATTAAACTGAGGTGACTCCCAGATTCTCTGAGATTGAGGTCAGGTAGGTTTTGCTGGACTTAAAAGTCTTGGTTCTTTACCACAAATGCCTCCGCCCTAAACTCCAAAGTGTTGTTCTCATTGGTGGCCTAGCACCAAGACGGAGATGAGGCTTCTTCCTGCATTAAGACTTGTCAGTGGCTTCCTCAGGGATTATTTCCCTTTTGTTGTTGCTGTTGTTGTTTGAAACGATTGTAAAGGCAAGTCCAGGCTTGGTGAGGAACACTGTTAGAATCAACTAGTGATGTTTGCCGTGGGGAAGCGAAGAAGGCGGAGTCTGCACAAGAGCAGTATTTTGCTACTCTACCCTGAGTGCATCCTAAAAGATTCACACACCTTCAGCCCTTCAATGTCAGCTGAAAACAGGCTGAATTATTAAGAATGCAACAACAATAACAACAAAAACCCTGGGGATAGCAAAAGGGAAATAGACATAGACAGCACATAGCACACAACAAGGTAACCTTATTTGCAATGTATGGTTTACTCATTTTCTGACACATGTGGGAAGGCACTGAAGCCTGGCTCCCGACCTAGAGTCCACGAGGCACAGCTGTGTGTCCTCGTCACTCTCCAGAGTCCTGAGAACAAGATTTTCAGAACTAAACCAGAAGCCCTGGCAACAGTCCCAGGCTCTCTCTTTTAGGTCTTCATTCTAAATTCTGATTTCATAGGTAAGGCTCTTCTCTTCTCCAAAGATTGACACCAAAAATGCCATTAGATAAGAGACCATATCCCTAGAGACTTGGCAATAAGGTTACTCTGGTACAATTCTTCCCATCCCAGGCCCAACCCTGTTTAGCTTCTGAGATCGGATGAGATCAGGCATGTTCAGGGCAGTATGGCCGCAGACTGCTACGGTACAGCTCTTAACCAAAGTAGTCCATGGATAGAATTTCAGTGGCTTATAACCTAGGGAAAGAGAAAATCTTGATATCAAATGGAATTTAGCATGTCCCTCAAATGAACTCAGTGAAAGTAGAAAGTAGGTTTGCCTCAAAGGCATCAGTAGTACTTGGGACTTTGCTACTAATGGAAAGTTATTTTCATCATTTCATTGCAGTGTTGCAGGTATCTTGAAATAACAATTATGCTCACCTCTGTTTGAAAGAATGGTGCTGCATCTTGCCTAATGTGTTGATAATGCAGCACACGTTACATGACTATATTACTGTAGCATAAACCTTTAAAAGAATATTTTGATCATTGTATTTGAATGTAATTGTTCTCCTTTGCAGTCCTGTGTGTTTCATTACATGCACTTACAAATATCATTCTGACAAGGCGTCTATGGGTTCACTAGTGCCAGAGGGGCCTGTGGCACAAGGAAAGTAAGCGTCTTGGACTTTCAAAGGACAGCTGTTTAGCTCTGTATCTACCGTTCATACAACCTAATATCCCCTGGGACTGAATCAGAGACACACACAAGGGAAGCAGAGGGTCTTCCTCCCTTCCCTGCCGCATCCCGGAGCAGGGGCAGGGCAGGGGAGAAACTGGCATGTGCTTTTATTTATTACTTGTTTATAAAACTGATTAAAACTGATATTTGTTGAAAATTGGCAATTGTGACATTTTCTGCCTGCACACTATAAGGTGGCAGTTAAACACTGGCAACCATGAGAAGCTTATCTCAGGCACACTCTTCATAACTGTCTAAGAAAGGGAGGGAGGGAGGAAGGAAGAATAAAAGAAAGAAAAAAAGCAAGCAAGCACTACCCTATTTCCATAAACCGAGTTTGGATAAAAAAGAAGTGTCCAAGCCCTTAGATCTCTAGATGAAGCATTACTAGAAATAGAATGTTTCTTACCTTTCATGATTGCAACATGAAATATTTACAAGATAACTCAGTGTCCTTTTCTGTCATCAAGAACCGTTAAAACTTTAGATCTTTAGTGGAAAATGAAGTGAGGACTGTCTTTGAAGACTAGGGAAATGAGAAAGGTCTGCGGGTTGCCTCAGTTTCTTGGGGGGGGGGTTGTTTGGGAAAGGGGGTGAAGGAATTCCGACTTTCACGAGCTTTGCTGAAACTAGGGCAGGAGAGGACGGTCCCTGGTCCCAGGGAAGGTGTCTTCTGGGAAAGCAGGTTTGCGGTGACAAAGGCCCAAGGCAGGGCGGAGGGAGGAGCCCGCCCAGGCCGGAGACGGGGCGGAGCGCGGCCGAGCCGGACGCGGGCACCGCCCACAGTGCTCCCGAGCCGGCCGGAGCGAGCGGCTCGGGTTCCCGCGCCATGGGGCGGCTGGTGGGTCTGAGCTTGCTGGGGATAGCGCTGGCGCTGCTGGGCGAGAGGCTCCTGGCGCTCAGGTAGGTGGGGCCTTCTCGGAGCGGCTAGCCGTCCGCGCGCCCTCCCCGGAGCCTCCCCGGCCCGTGGGTCCCCGGACTCCGGGGCCCGCGGGCTTCGGAGAGGGCGGAGGCCGCGGAGGGCTTCTCCGCGCCGGGGACGTGGCCGGTGGGGGACTCTTGATCGCTCTCTGTTCCCCCGCTGGCGGAACCCCTGACTCCACCCCCAGCTTCCAGCAAAACCCCGCACACTGTGGGCTGAATCTCGAGACTTTTTTTTTTTTTAGAAAGTTTGCAACCCTTTGCCGCTTACAAAGTTCTACCTAGAAGGACAAGCAAGTGCTTTGCAAGTGCTCGAAGGCAAACCTAAGCGCTTTAACTTGAAAACAAAACTCTTCCTCATGCATTGAAACTTTAATTATAAAGGCGCATTTCAGGTCGTTGGTGCTGCTTCCCTTTGTTGCCCACCATAGCCTCCGCCTAATAAAGTTGTTCTCCATCTCTCCCCTGCATAGTTTGAGAAGCTTTCTAAGCTTGGCGCACTGGGTCAAATGTAATTGGCGATATTCAGCTACCGGTCTTACATCACTTCCTTGCTTACCTCTTCACCCTGGAACCCTGAAGCCAGAATGCCAGCACAAGCCTAGTCTAGCTCACGTTTTAGTGATAATGAAAAGAAAAAACATGGGTGGATAAAGCATCATTGTTCCTAAATTACCAACTCAAATGTTATAAAGCCTCATGCAAAAGAATTCCCGAAGTATTGAGCACCTCCTGTGTATGGTGCAGTCCTCACGCTTAAGAAGTTTACCCTATTACAGAGAAAAAAATATGTTTGTATAAATTTGGATGTCCAGGACAGGTCCAGCCACCCCCTAGAGGCTTAAGGAGGAAAGATTGCACCCCCTAAAGGTGGAGTTCAGTAGGAAGACACATTGGATATTGACCTTGAAGGTCGAATGAAACACACTGGGATGGAGGAGCCCATCCCAGGTGGAGAGCTTGAACTGAGGGGTTATGGTGTAGCAGTGTGGAGACTAGCAATAGAACATTTTGAGCATAAAGGTAAGGTATGTGAATAGTGTGGGGAGGGGAGGGTAGATTTGTGAGGGTTGACTATGTTACAAAATTGGGGTCTGCTTTGATAGGCAAAGGGGAACTATTGATATTTGTTGTACATTTTGTTTTAAACAGGAACCTGTTACACCACATAAAGCACAGTTGTGCTGGGTGGAGGTGAAGTTGGAAGGATGAGCTGGAGTAGAGCAGTAGATCTCAGTCCTGGCTGCAGCTCAGTTCTCCTGGAGGCCTGATGTCTGGGCTGGGCCCCCACAGATTCTGATTCAGTCGGTCCGATCATTCTAACGTGCAGCTAAGGTTGAGAAGTATTAGAATAGAGAGCACATGGGGAAACCAGTTAAGGTATTGCAGTCGTTGGGAGAGAATAACAGGGGCCTAAACACTGGAACCTCAGAATTGGGGGAAGTCACAGGTGATAGATACCAGAGTTTTCAGCTCTACTCACCAGTAGCTATGGCTTCACCTGCAGGGGTGGGTATGTGTTGGGGGGGATTGGTGGTAGAATTGGAAGAAGCTCGCTTACAGGTAGGAAATGAACGTGTTTGACCTTAATTTTCATATTATATAAATGCCTATCCTGCTCTGCAGAACACTCTTGAATGGGATGATTTTGTGTTATCTGACCAGCTCTCAATTTCAAAGGCAAGACCACCAAAATTTACAAGCTCGTTAAGTTGTCCCTAAACCTGGACCCACCAGTGTTACTTATTGCAAATTGGAGTTTTCTCAATTAACAATGTTTTCCTTCTTACAAATCTTGATGTTGTATTTTTTTAACTTGTAATACATTTTTAATTTACATAGAGTTTATAGTTTTCAGATATTTTACAACTATTTGTTCATTGTATGCCACAATTATTTTCTCACTGATTTAACAGAAGTATTAAATAGTTTAGTCTTTTTATCACATCCACACAGCTCACAAATAGTCATGGTAGATGAAAACTTGGATGGTTTTTATCCTTCTTTTTCTTTTCTTATTGTTTATTCTATTACAGTTGTCCCAGTTTTTCCCCTTTTGCCCTCCTCCACCCAGCCCACTGGTCTCACCCACAGTCAATCCGCTCTCCTTGTCCACGTCCACGCGTCATTCACACATGTTCTTTGACCCGTTCCTTCTCCTTCTTTCCACCGTTCTCCCCTTCCCTTCTCCCCTCCTACGGCTGTCAGTCTGTTCATGTTTCCATGTCTCTGGTTCTATTTTTCTTGTTAGTTTATTTTGTTGATTAGATTCCAGTTATAAGTGATGTCCTATGGTATTTGTCCTTTCCTGACTGGTTTATGCATGCTGCCTCAAAAGGCAGGACTTTTTTCTTTCTCCTGCGTAGTATTCCATTGTGTAATCTAATCTTGAGGTTTTCAGTTTAAGTCCCTTTAAATGATAAATCTCATTGTTGCAAACCTAAGAAAAAGTAAATAAAGCTTATGTACATAGAATGCACCTGATAGGTAATTTACAATTTAATGCATTTTTTTCTTTATAAAGATTTGACTATAATAAACTTTATTGATAGTGACTTTATAGAGTGGTAACTTCATTGGACAGATGAATCCCCAAATCAGCTGATGTGAGAATGCTGGGATGAATGACGGGTAGCAAGACTTTGCAAATAAAAATGTAGAATGCCCACTTAAATTTGAGATTCAGATAAATGACAAATCATTTTTTAGAATAAGTATATCCCATGTAATACTTGGTACATAGTTATACTAAAATATCATTTATTATTTATCTGAAATTCAAATTTAATTGAGCATCTTGTAGCATGTAACTGGGCGAATTTATGATTGTAGACTGTCAAGTACTTACTGTTTACGGAGTTTGGTGGAGTGCTCAAGTGCATAACATTTCTCCTTTCAGACCCTTAGAGTCTATTTCAGAAGAGCTAGGGCACGTTCAGGGTTGTATGGCTGTGGACTGGAGTCTATTTCGAAAAGCAGTCTTTCCCCCCCTCCCCATAAGGAAAGGCTCTTCAAAAACACAGGGTTTTTGTTTGTTTGTTTGCTGTAATCTGGTACCTGCTATTTCATTACTGTTTTTTCAAGTCCATACTTTGGCACTCAAGTTCTTTCTCTCCCCCAGGGTGCCCAGTTAAATTTCAACTTGAATTTCAGATAAACAATGAATAAATTTTTAGCATAAATGTGTCCCAGGTGGATAAAAGGCATCAAAGTTGTCTCTTTTCCTCTGAACTGTGACTGGCTAAGGTTCCCAGGGGAGGACTCTATAATACACCCAACTTTTCCACTCCTCCCTGGTTGAGCAATAAAAGGGAAAATAGAAATACACAAATGTCCCCAGGCCAGCTGCTTTCTGTTGCAAAGTATGCAGGTTGGAATGAATCATGAGACTTGAGTGCATCAGAGACCTGCGTGTAGGCAGGAACCCCCCAAACGTCTGAACACTCTGCATCTTGCCTGACACTTTTATGACAGGTCCCCCAAGCAGCTCTCCAGTCTGCTTCTGAATCTCTCTCAAGGATCAAGCTTTTTTCTTAAACCACCATCCTCATCATTTCTTGTGTGACTACAGTGTGCTAGTCACTGTGTCAGAAGTGTCAGAAGTTCTTTATATTAAACCAAAATGTACATTTAGTGACATTTGAAAAGTAAGCCCCTTTACATTTCTGACTTTATTCAGTCTTCATATATGTCTTCCTTTCGATATTAGCTATGTAAAAAATGAGTCTGGGAGAGGTTGAACTAACAAGTAATTAGTGCTGAACCTGTCCTCTAAGCCAGGTCTTCTCATTCCAAATAGTGATTACTCCAGGTCCCCCTCAATTACCCCTCCCAGCTCTTCTGCCATTGTTAGAGATTTATCCCAGCTTTGCAGGCTTAAGCACAAATTCTTAGTTACTAAGTGCGAGCATTATAGGGGTCCAAGAGGTAAATTCCAAAGGGTTTTACAGGTTTGCACATAAAAGATAAAGCCCCAGTTTGTCTGTATTTAAGTCTGTACTTAAAGCCCCATCAGCGGCTCGTAAATTCAGAGGTTGTGAGATGTGGAACAAAGGAATGCCTGGTAGCGAGACCACGTTCCAGTTTGCTCAAGGCACGATGGTGACACAGCCCGGTGCACCCTCACTGCTGCCGCCTGGTGAAGCGTGAGCATGACTGACCACCCCTGTCTCATTCCACTCTGGAGGGGCAGTCCTGTTTCCTGAGTGAAAGAAGTCTGGATCGATTTCATGATGGTGACCTTTTGTTCATGCTTTGTGGCCAGATAGACTGGACTCATTTCCTAGCTCCACTGCTTACCTGAGACCTTAGGTTTTTATTCCACCTTTCTGTGTCTCAGTGTCCTAATAGGTAGGATGGGAATAATTATTCTAACTGCTTCATAGTGGGGCTGTGAAAAATAAATAAGGTCATTCTTGGAAAGTGCTAGAACAATGTCAGACATGTAGTAAATGTTCGGTGAAATTGCCTGTGATGACAATGATGTGCAAGCAGGGGTTCTGGCCTCTGTATGCCATGGATCCCTTTGGCAGTCTGGGGAAGGCACAATTCCTCAGCATCATATTTATAAATGCATAGAATAAAATACAGGAGTGCAAATCAAACTGAAATACTCTCTAGTACTTAAATACCATTGCCAAAGTACTTCTAAAATTTAATGTATGATATAATCACATGGGCTTCTTTATTAAAGCCTTAAAGAGATCTGGAAGTAATTGAATATCTAACAGCAGATATTTTGAAGTACTGACGAGTATAAATGATGTTTTGAGATGTTGACCACATCTGACATGTGATGTAGCAAGGCCTGTCATTTCTATTAGTGACAGAGGTGCGGGTACCCCTAGTAGAAAATTCTGTGGTTTGTTACCTACTCCCATCCTCAAAGGAAATACTCAATTTCAGTTAGAGGTTTAAATAAAGATGTATTTTCCTCCACCCAAGGTCACAGTTCTTATGATTTTACCCATGGGCTCCTTTAAGGTCCCTGGACCCCAGATTAAGAACCCTGAGGTGCATGTTTTTGGTGGCTGTCCTCGGGAGAGTGATGCCTGGCTCGGTTGAAAGAAGGCAGTCTTTGCTCTTTCCCATATCACACCTGTCATATACTTGTAACTCAAAGGAAAATAACCAAATGTTAATGAAAAAGAAAGGGGGCATGAGAAAAACAAAAGGAACTTAGAACAGAGATGGCTTTCATCTTCAGTGTCCATTTTGATAGACTGGTAGTGGTTGCCGGCAACCCCATGTCTGCGGCCAGCTGGGGTATGGGGAAGAGGGCTGTGATTGGTGAGAAATGCCTGCATGGCCGCAGAGTGGAGACGGCCATGCCGTCTGACCTAGTCTATTCCCGAGCTTGCTACGGACAGAAAGTGTTGGGAACAGTAGGCTTTAGCAAAGATACCACTTAACAGTGTTTGTACCATTTTTTTTTTAGCATAAATGCATTTAGGCTTATTGATTTGCTAGTCCAAAGAAATTCGTCTCACTGTGTCTTGTATATCTCCAAACTGCTGAAATCTATGATCAGTTAGGAGTGTTGCGGCTGTAAGAGCATACATCAAATTAGTGGTCGCGTACACAAATAGAGCGTTACTTTTCTCGCGTGAAAAACTCAGTCATTTTAGAGCTTGTCCATCAAATCACTGGAACTAGGTTCTTATATTTTTGTTCTTAGATCCTTTACTAATGGCTTTAGGACCCACACTTGTGTTAAGGGTGCTGGATGGTGGCGGTAGTCCCAGACACTGCGTGTGTGTGCAAATCACAAAGGGAGGGGCAGTGATGCCCGTTAGCTCTCTTCTTGTGTCTGCCTTTCCTTTCCAGAACAAAAACTCTCTTTCCTAAAAGCCTGGGTCATGTGGTTATCCTGAAATACAAAGGAGGCGGGAAAAGCAACTACTTCCCTTGCCCGCCTCTGCAATGGAAAGGTTCAAGGAAGAAGGGGGTGAGGACAGCTTTAGGTTTGTCAGCTTGTAGGGTCTGCCGCTCCGAAATACAAAGGTCTGCCCCTCAATGAGCAGGGAGCTGGGAATACAAAGGTCCGCCCCCCAGTGAGCAGGGAGCTGGGGATACAAAGGTCCGCCCCCCAGTGAGCAGGGAGCTGGGGATACAAAGGTCCGCCCCTCAGTGAGCAGGGAGCTGGTAGCACGGCCACGCAAAATCCTAGCAGTTCTCTGCTGAACGAATTTGAAACTCCTGATGGATCCCAAAGATGGAAGTGAAATCCTCTCTTTCTTTTATCCTAAAGACAAGGAAACCTGATTTGATGCACTGGAAGCTATGCCTGGCTCTGGTGTAACTCTGCAGTTTAAATGGCAGGCGGTCTGCCTGTGGAGGGATGGCACTGTGCAACTGAACTAGTTGATGAAGATTGCCCCATCAGCGGAGTGTAATCATCAGTCGTTTGTGCAAACTAAGTCGGCTCTGAAAAATACCCCCTATTAAACTGTTCCAACACATCTGGTTTTATTTTATCCGTCTAGTCTATCTTTGAAAAAGGTAGATGGTAATCATCATTATCCCTGTTTTTGTGCAGTCAAATGGGCATAATAGTAAGTTGTAAAAAACTGACACTCCAATGGCTGATACAGAAACCTGATGAAAACTGCAGCTGCGCCTACTGACATAGCTACACCTGGACTCGTACAATGTCGCCAGAACCTTGGAGGTCATCTAGTCTCATCTTTGTTTCGTACCTAAAGACGTACGGAGGCCTATAGAGATTGACTGACTTGTCGATGTCGATGGTCAGGCAGTCTGACTCGTAAGGGAGAAACACAGCTTTCTCTGCTCCTTTCTGAGAAAAATACAAGAGCACAGGAGGACACAGCCTCCAGGTGGTACCTCCCAGCTGGGTGCCAAGCCTCAGGAGAGTTGTTTCACCTCTGATTCAATTTTCTCATCTCAAGTGGAAATAATGGAACCTTCTTTAAGGAAGGTACTGGGCGGAGGGAGGCAAAGGGAAAAATTGGGGCATCTGTATCAATAATACATACTTTAAAAAAGAATTTAATGAATTAATTCAAGCAAATCGTAATTATGGCAGAATCAGTCCATTTTAGCTAT
Source organism: Macrotus californicus (assembly GCA_007922815.1). Classification (NCBI taxonomy): domain Eukaryota; kingdom Metazoa; phylum Chordata; class Mammalia; order Chiroptera; family Phyllostomidae; genus Macrotus; species Macrotus californicus. Next base: position 18,535 of record VMDR010009664.1, read on the forward strand.
TTTTAGTATTGATGTCCTTGTACCATAATTGTCAACACCAGTGTCTTTGTCACCAGTATCACCGCCACAGCCGCAACATTGGGCTAAATATTCTTGTTTCCCCCTTTGAATCACTCCTGCAATTCATGAATGTGAGTTATTGTATTTTTGCTTTATTTTTACATTTTAATTGTTCCTTTTTGTTTTTAGTATATATATTTTATATTCTTATTTCATTTATTTTTTTGAAGATTGTATTTATTTTTAGAGAGAGAGGAAGGGAAGGAGAAAGAGAGGGAGAGAAACATCAGTGTGTGCTTGCCTCTGGCACCACCCCCCACCCCTGCCACCACTGGGGACCTGGCTCACAACCCAGGCATGTGCCCTGACTGGGAATCAACCCAGCCACCCTTTGATTAGCAGGCCTGCGCTCAATGCACTGAGCTACACCAGCCAGGGCCCTAATTTATTTTTTATTGCTTTGTTGCTATATTGTTTCAAGAAACTTAACACTATTTGAGTTCTGTGATTCCAAATACATACTAGCGCTTCAGTTAGAAACTTTGTGTATGACATGCATTTTCAAAATACAGGGATAGGCAAACGTAGGTTTACAGTTGCACTGTGATATTCTTTTGAGTTAATAAAGCTATTGTAATCATCATAACCTGCATATCTTTCCATGTGAAAAACTGTAAACTTACTTTTGCCCACCTCTGCATATAGTAATTGCCCACCAGCTGTTTGTGATTCTGGGTTATCTAGACCCAGGTTTTTTTTGTTTGATTTTGTTGAGAAACCAGTGGCCTTCCCCATATCACTGTCTAGAAGTCAGAAGCTGTCAAGGAGATGAACAGGAAAGAGACAAGCGGCAAATTGTCCTCTGGTTGCCTAACCATGTGGACATGTGAACCACCTTGAAAAATGTAAGCTACTCTGTACCATCATTCTTATTTATGACTGAAGAGAACAGAGAGAGAAGGTGAGACAGTGAGAGAAGGAAGGGGAAGCCTATAGTATGTGGCCTTCAAAACAGTAGACCCCACATGTATTTGCCCAAACTGCTTTGTGGCTTTCCACTCTAGGGTGGGAAGAAAGACGGAAGATACCTTGTTAGAGCTCAGCATTTTCTCATTATTTCTGTATGTTAGTTTTCCTGAAGCAACAGCAAGTAGTTTTGCCAAAGTAAGTGGCCCTCTCCAAACTCCTCACCCCAGCATGCATTGTCATGGGAATGGGGCCTTCTCCACCTATTTCTTAGTAACCTTCGTGGGGTGTCTTCTGTGTGCCAGGCTCTGAACAATGCCATTTTCTCTTGCCCTCCCTTCCATCATGGTGTCATTTTGCAGAGGGTCTGAGCATTTCTTGGCTCTCTGGGTCCTCAGAGGGAAGACAGGGCTCCTGGTTATACAGCTAGAGTGGGGCCAGGTTTATATTTACATAGAAACTGGCATTAGAAGTTTTATTAGTTGAGTTACTGACTTTCTTTTATAACCCACATTCACCTATAGAACTCTAGGACATGCATTGCTCTTTTAACTTCATTTCTGGTGCCATTTTATGTTCCTCCCCTTGTCTTTCTACCTTCTCTTTGCTCTTCTTTAGATTAATGCTATGTTTTCTGTATGGCTGTAGGCCTCTTAAACCGTTTCTGCAAACAAAGCAGGGAATATATAAACATGATTTTTTTTTTAAACAGGAATCGACTTAAAGCTTCCAGTGCAGTAGAATCTGTAGACCTTCCAAACTGCCACCTGATTAAAGGCATCGGTAAGCACGAGACATTGCTTGTTATCCACCTCTCATTGGTTGGCCACCAACACCCAAAAACTCTTTAACAGTATTTTGGCACACGATTACCGTTTATCAGGAAAAATCACATTAGATCAATAGAACCTCTTCAGCCAACCTCTTTTGATCTCATACTCCCTATATTTCTTCTTTTACTCTGACTGTAATTTATTAATTATTTTTATAATCCTATGCTTATTCTTTGCATTCTTGCTTGCTTAGTGACTTTTAGGAACGTTTTTGTAAAGTCTGTATTCTTTGTCGTGTGTGGCCTCAGATCTGTCTTCCGTTAGCCTGGTAGTCAGCTAGCTAGTAGAGGTAAGACAGAAGGAAAACGTGGTATAAAATAGAAAATAAAAACCGCTCAACAAAATCTCTATTCCTCAAAGAAATAGCCCTCTATCTCTACAAAGTTTTCTTCTTATCCTTCCTGACATTCCCAATGCGAATGCAGACACATACAGGCATACTTCGGAGCTATTGCTGGTTTGCTTCCAGACCACCGCAGTAAAGCGACTACTGAGATAAAGTGAGTTGCAGTCTTTTTGCTGGTGGAGGGCATTGCTTCCTGTTTGTAAAACACACAACATCTGGGAAGCACATATATACCTACTTTCTTCAGCACTGGCATCTTACTATAAGCTTATATTCTGCAACCTGCTTCATTCTGAATGAAGTGTGAACAGCCTTCCACATCAGCACATGGGGATCTACCTCATTCTTTCTGGTACATGCACATAACATGATTTATTTAACCATTTCCCTTCTCAGCACACATTTGGGTGGTTACAGTTTTTGCAGCTGCAAACACATCGGTGAACGTGATTGTATGTGTGGCTCTTAAAGGATAAATCCTTAGTGGTGGGGTGGTTGTTCATTTAGCAGATAGGATAACGGTTTTAAGCGTCCTTGCTGTGTTGCCCTTGAGTCGGCAACACTCAGAGACTCCACAGCTCCTATTGACAACCAGGCCCTGTCCAGACAGGGCTCACAGTGCTTTCTGCAAACACAGAAGTGCAGTGACCTTTCTTGGTCCCGCACAAGGAGGTTCCGCTTTCATGAACCCTATCAGCATCCAGAAGAGCCTTTTCCACTTCAAAGGCTTTTTTTCTCCTTCACATCTGTTTCCAAGGTGCTCTGTTTCCTTTTCTCTGTGGCTGCTTTTCTACTCTTCCCCATCCTCTCTCTCTTCACTTTCCTGACTTCTTCTTCCTGGGGCTTCTCTTTGTTTCAGTTGCCCAAACACTTAGCAGGAAGTTATAAACTTAGTATCAAATACCAGATGGGCCAGATCTGTGCTGAATTATACAGACAGTTCTAGAACTAAGGTTATCTGGAATCCCAAGAAACTCGGCAATGCATCCTGCCTTCTGCCTGCCAACGCAAAGAGCCCCTTCAGAATTGGTCACTAAGCAAAAGCCAGATGGCATCTGGAAGGGATGTTGGGAGGTTGAGTCAGTAATCTTTAAGGTTATGTTTGCTACTGACTTAATAATCGCTGAATTATTAAGCAGCCCTTGTCTTGTGGAGCCCAGCTTCTATGAATTCAAGTCTCAGAATAGACAACAGGGCACAGCCAGACGCAGCACAGGACACGTTGCCAAATGTATTGCTGTTACAACTCACTGGGACGGAGGGCTCCTCAGAGAAAATCCAGCCCAACAACATTTGTATTCGGAACAAGCATCTGTCTGTGTTTGTGACCTTTATGTTGTGATGTGTGTGAGCTGCTGTCTGGAATTGGAAAGAATGAGGAAATAGGTCACCTGTGGCCCTTCTTGTGAAGTGTTTAATGCCTCTGAGACACTTCAGAAGGCAACAGAGCGCAGATGATGAGTGATTAGGAGCACATTTGGGATACATTTTTCGATCCAATTAGAATTGTGTCTTTTTTTCCCTTTCTTTTGGTTTTGCTCTGTGGTTAGTATACACTGTATGAACGTTTGGCGATACGTGATGGTTAGTAATAGCTTGTGGTTATATGTGTTTAACAACAGTTGCTTATTCGGTGGTCTTTGATGATAAGGAATCACAGTGTGCTGGGCATACTTTCCCATATAGGCAAAGGCAACTTCTTAGGGTATGCAGCGAGGACAGCGAGGTTCTCATGTTTGCTTTCCACTTTGGAAACAGTAGTAGCCATGTACTGAGGCCAAGTAATCCCTCCAAGAAGTGACACCACTGTCCCCTCCTCTTTGACACACACGTACATACACAGAGCAATGCTGCCTTTACCACGGCTGGAAATGAACTCTCTGCAGCTCTTGGGCGTTTCATCCATATCTTATCATGTCTTTCTGTTTTAGTAAATAGTAATCATCTACCCCACATACAGGGTGTGTACCTTCTGTGGGACAGAAAGGGAGTTCACTATTCCATTTTTTTGTATTCCTTCCCAGTGTATCGTACAGACAGAAAGTAAGCTTTTACGTACCCAGGATTTGGCAAAATATCAATATGGAAATAACAAAAATTATAATGGCAAGAACTAGTGAACTCTATGTGAAGCCGGAAAGTTTAAGACATTTTCTAAGTGTTTTTCAAAATGCTGGCATTCAGAGTCCTGGACTAAAACAAATTTTTGAATGTGTTATCTCACTTGAGTGAATTAGATATTATATACTTGGCAATCAAGACCTTTACAACAATTGCTGCCTGGGAGATTTTTTTTAAAGGCATTAAAATGGGTAGCTCTTGTCATTAAGTACCTTACAGTCTGCCTGTGGGTAGGAAACCAACAAAAATCCCCTACTGTGAGATAGAAGTATTTGTTTTCCTTTTTATAACAGATGAGAACCTAAGGCTCAGTAACTTTTGCAAATTCTCTTTCTAATATCACTCCCCCAGAGTGATGAATACACGTAGCTGACTAGCAAACTGAAAAAGTGGTGGCGGCGGGGGAAGGCCACATGACATATTGGCTACTCTGCTGGGTGTGGCAAGGGCTGGTTTGCTGTTACAAAGTTACAGTAAGTGACTTAGAGAACGGAGAGATGTATTTACCATGATAGTCCCAAGATGAGCACATGGCCGAGGCTGATTAGGTAACGGCGCCCAGTGTGGTCGCTCTGGACAAAGGCTGCTCAAGCAGCACAGCTCTCGTGCACGTTGCCTCCATCTTGGTCAAAGACCAGAACTCCAGTTAGTTGCCTTTTCCCAGCAGGAAGGGGTGGAAAGCAAATTTACATAGATAATAGTTTCTTAATTTTACCTAGTAGCTGCATACATCTTGTACTACTGTCACATCCCATTAACCTAAACTCAGACAAATGGCCACATCTGCCAGCAGGAAAGGGTCGGGCGCGTCTGAAGCTTTGTATGCAGCTTCGGGCCTGCGGCTAAGAAGAAGGAAGGGGAACACAGATATTCCGTCTCTGACGCAGACAGGTGATTGTTAACAGAATAAGAAGGGGTCAAAATCAGATGTGCTAAGCTAGAAGACTGTCTGTAGAAAAGGGGTTTTGAAAGAGGTTTTAAAGAAAAGAGCAAGATGTGAATTGGTGACGATCTTGGTGAGAGGTATGGAAGCAAGCATTTTGCTGGGGAAAGCCAACCCATGACATTGACCACAGTTGAATTTACAAAGTGAAGTGTCTGTAGAGAGGAACCAGGGGGTGGTTCTGACAGAAAAGTCATTAAATGCTAGGCTGTATTTTTTTTCTATGTGCTTTTAAGTCAGAACAAAAGGATCTGAGTCCCAGCTTTCCAATCTCTGATCTTGAATAATTTGCTTAACCTTTCAAAGCCTCCATATTCTCTATTCTAAATAAAATAAGAGATAATGATATTGCTTCTTAGGGCTGTGAGACTTATGAAATAAGGTACATCTTTACTTCGAAGGAGGCTGATACTTGGTAAACAATGTATGTTAATAGCTATTAATGCGACTAGTACTCCTCCTTCTTTTTATTATTGGAGAAAAAATGTCTCCAGCATTTGACTTCCTTGCAGTAATTGCACCGAATTGGTGATAAAAGATGATAAAAGCCTAAGTAATGGCTGTAGGAAAGAAGATAGGGGAGTAAATTCGTAGTAAAGTATTCTAAAGAAAGCTGCAGATGTCTTTTTCACTTTGGAAATAGACCATGGAATTAAACATAAAGAAAAAGTTACGATGTAGTGGACATGAAAATATCTTTTAAAAACATTGTTCTTTCTTGATTATTTAAATAATACTATCATTTGTAGAAAATTTTAAACAAAGAAAAATATAAAGACAATGAAAATTACTCATAATCCTACCATCCAAAGAAACACTTAAGAAAATTTTCTGTATCTTTTTTTTGTCTGTGTGTAAGCATGTACACATGGAAATGAAGTGGCCTTAAGTAATTGTTCTGGAACTACAAATTTTAGTTGAGGTCCTACTCAGTGAAATGGATTCAGAAAGCAAAACTTGGGCTACAGTTGTGTGTGTGTGTGTGTGTGTGTGTGTGTGTGTGTGTGTGTGTGTGTGTGCGTGCGCTGCAGAGTTCCCTGGTCCCTGCTCATTACCGTTTGAGAACCACCATGGGTCTAGAGCGTAGTGCTTCTTAACTTTTTGGGGGTGTCACAGAGCCTTTTTGAAATCCCAGGAACCTTTTCACAAAAAATTTCTCATCTGCACATACAGGAGACATTTTACATTGCATAAGATTTCAAAAGAACCATAGACTCTTTGAAACCCATTTTGTCTCCTTAGGGATCCACAGACCCCAGGTTAACATTTCTTTCACTGGATCGTGATTACGCTGAGACATATCTCCTTTCCAAGGAACAGGCAGATGGATCATCTTTACAAAGCAAAGTTGTTGACATTTTAATTTTCTTCCACTGCAGTCTGTTAGAGCCAGCGATACTGGAGACAACCAGCCAAATGCAAACTCAGGAATCAAAACCAAAGGTGGCCAGATAGTTGCTGTTTTTTCTTTGACAGCCTAGAAATAATCTTAGAAAAATCTTATGGAAAGAGGAAGATTTGATTTTGTGGATTCAAAGAATGTGTCATGATTTGGCTTAGTCTCTGCCGTTTTTATTCCTCTTTTCTGGTGTTGGGTCTATTATCTGTCTGTGCAGTTTACGCAGTGAGACTCCTGGGAAGGTCTCGTGGCCACTTTCTTGCTGTGCTGTCTGCCGTGCACTGCTGGTGATCAATAAACAATCAATAGTAATTGAGGTCTGCCTCAGAGACATGCGTCAGAAGCTTCACTTGGCTTAGGTGCATGGTATTCTTCATTAATTTTCCTTTGCTAGCTTTTTTCCCTGTAATTTAAAGTCTACATTTAAGGATTAAGTAGAAAGCTTTCTTTGCTCATGAGGACAAGCAGGCACTGTTTTTTAAAGAGAGACTATGTAATCCCAGGTGTTTTATCTCTGCTAATGAGAGACATGTCTACGTTTGCTTCAGATTGAATGAGCAGAGAAAGGGACAACGCTATTTGCATGTTTAAATGACTAGGAGCCCTTCATTTTGAAAGGAATATTCCCCTGATGTCAATTACTTTTGTACGGACATCTGGATGTGTATCGTAAGGGTGTACAGATGTCAACTTTTTCTGTATTATCCCTGGAAATGTGGTGATTACTTGACTTTGATTTGAGTAAACATAAAATATGTAACATTTAAAGTCAGAAGTTCACTGCCGAAAGGGATTGAGACTGACGTTTATGGAGGAGAGTCAGTTCCTTGGAAAAAAATCGGAACCATCCCTAAAGATGCAGACACTGATAAAGTAAACAAAGTCCTAGTTATGCTCTGTTAAACAAATAACAGAATTTGAACGTGACATTTATCTGTTTCTTGAACTTGCAGAAGCTGGCGCTGAAGATATTGACATTGTCCCCAATGGTCTGGCTTTCTTTAGTGTGGTGAGTACCTTAGGTCTTCTCAGTCTCAGGGGAGCTTGGTGAGGCAGGCAGAGCAGTGACTTATTTTTTAAATTCCTCACTTTTAAAAATATGTTCAAAAAAAAAAAAAAAAGGTCAAACAGGGTCTTGGAAAATTTCCTCAAACTTATCCAAATTCAGAGATGAAAAAATCTGTCATTTGGTGTATTGCTCTTTACGTCCCCATGGCACCGCACTAAAGTATTCCAGTGCAATCTGCATTTTCAAAGTTTTTATTAAGAAGGGCATTTTGGGCCTTATTGTGAAAATTCAATGGGATATTATACTGTTTTAAAAACAGCATCTACCTTTCTTTCCATTCAGTATTTAATGTAGAACTCATACTCTTGCTGTGATTTATTTTCAAACAATACACCAACTTTTCCAGACAGAGCCTATGTTTTTCTTTCTGCCTTTCCCCTGTACAGCCCATCATTAGTGGAAAGTCGTCGACTGAGCTCATCTATACCCTTTACTGTGCCTTCCTTCTTATAAGCAGAAAAATAACAACCTTTGCAGGGCACATGTGAGGATGACTCTGAAGTTGCTTGGCCCGTGTGATGCTGGCCGATGTCCACATGCATTGTGATTGGGAAACCAATCCCTGTCCGTGGGCCGATGCAGGTGTTCTGACCATCATTCTTTCCAGGCCCAAAGCAATGGTCCTTGGCATCTTCATGGGTTCGGTTTTCCTTGAGGAAGAAGTACCCAACTTTGGAGGCAGCCTATAATTATTCCTTTTCCTCTTGGCGTCTGTTATTTTCAGGTTCTGAGGTTCAAGAGGGATGTGAGAAAGTCGGAGATGTTTCAGAAGAGAGTCGCAACACTAATAAAATGGTTGTCAGACTTATGAGAGAGGTGAGAGAGCTCAGCTGAGATGAGAATGAGGTTAGACCACTCTTCAGCTCCTGATGGTTTTTATATGAAGGCCAGTGCATGGCTGATTGCTAGCGCTGAGGGAAAATGGACATGCTGTGGGCTTTGGCAGAAATGCCACTGTTTATATTAAGGTTTTAGAATATGGTTGGAAAAAAAGCTTTATTTAATAACCTCCACAGAATGAGCAAAATGACATTTCTAGTAGGACTGTGGGTGTGTTCAGAGGCACAAGCCTGCACGTATACCTACAGGCTGAGGAAGAAACACTGGGGCTGCTAGTCAAAAGTATTCATAACTGGAGATGCAAAAATCCTGAGTGAAGTAGAAGGCAATTTGCTTTTGTAGTTTTTATTTTTTGAAAAGGAGGAGCTCTCAGAGATTTGTGTAATCCAGAATGCACCTGTTTCAGGATTTTCTCCACATAGGAATATCTCTGAATTTAGAGGATGGCGGTTTCCAAGCACATAAATCTATAGCCATTTCTTTTCTTCTGTTCCCTTTCCTTTTTATCTTCACCCAAGGAGGATGCTTTTTTGAGAGAGTAAGGGGGAGGGCTAGAGAGAGGGGGAAGGAGAAACACTGATGTGAGAAACTTCGATCACAGGTCAACCGGCTGCCCTCTTGGCTTTCTCATACACACCCTGACTGGGGATCAGACCCACAACCTGGGAATGTGCCCTGTCTGGGAATCAAACCTGCGACCTTTGAGTTTATTGGGCGGTGCTCTAAATAACTGAGCCACACTGGCCAGGTCTAAATCTTTAGTCACTTCAGCTGAGGGGCGCATAGTCACAATGGTCTCATAACTATGTCAACAGAATTTCCTGGTTTTTTTTTCTTTTCTGTACCCTTCCTTAGTTATATGACTTTCTTTTCTTTTTTTCAAATTTAGGAACAAGCCCACTTATGCCTTTAATTTACTCGGCACTGTTTCTAATATTTCCCAGAATATGGTCCTTTCTAAATTAATAACTTATATATCATGTCAGTTGTTTATTCTTCTTCTAAGTATTTTAGCCCATCCAACCTGTCCTGTTCTGTAGTTAAGGGTTTGAGGGTCACCTCAAAACCAGCATCACACTTAATGAGGAATTGGATGACACAGGACAGACTGTGAAAGAGATTCAGATGGCAGTGTGGATGTATTTAACACTACTGAACTGCACACTTAGAATGGTGTAGGTGGCAAATTTTGTGTGTGTTTTACTGTAAGTAAAAGTGAGATTTTAAAGAGGAGGAAAAACAGATTTAAATGGTAGAGAGAATTAAAATAACCACGAGCGGTTATCCCCATCCCTGGTAGAGGTTCCCACGCACGGAAGCCGTGCTGTTCTTTGTGGGGTACCAGTGAGGAAGAGAGGTCATTTCCTGCTGAAGGGGCGCTGCTGGGGAGCAGTAACACAGTCCCAGTTCTCTTCTGCTTGCTGGCCCCGCCAGCCTGGATGAGTTTTTTTAAATCGAAGAAAATTTTTCTTGTGTCCAATTTTGTGCGTAAAGTGAGGCTTCTTTTGGTACTCTTTTAAAGTATGACTGAAAAGATTTAGAAAAGACCTTGATTGTTTCAGTGGGTGCCAAGAAAATCATTCAGTAAAATTCTAACTCAACCCTGAGGAGAAGTCCAGGAACTCACTCAGGCTTTCCTAGGCACTAGGGAAAATCAAATAGAAAATGTAGTTGTAGTAATAATAATAATAATAATAATAATAAAATAACAACAACATTTTATTGAGAACAGCAACTTAATTTCCAAAGTTTATAGAGAAAAATAAATGGGCAGAAATATTTAGGACTACAGTGTAAAGGTAAAGCAATACATGTGGGATATGGGGACTTGCCATAAATATATTTTGCCATATCTTATAAATAAAGCCATGCAATTAATGTGTGGCATAGGAATAAGCATGAGTCCTCAAACAGACCAGTATGTAGACAGGAATCTCATACACAATAAAGGTGGCATTTGGAATCAGTGGGAAAAGGACAGACCACGTGCCCTTGACTCACGCGGGTCCTGGGTTCTAGCAATAAACAAACGAGACAGAGTCCTGACTCATGCTCCAGTGGGGAGGGAACAGACACAGGTAGTGGCCTCACTTTAACAACGTGTACAGTAAGATGAGGCAGCGGACAGTGACAGCTGTGGTGAGGGTGGAGCCAGGCTGCCATTTCTATAGGTGTATCTGTCAAATGGCAGTTAAGTGACATTTGGCGCAGATAAAAGAAGTCAAGGGACCCTGGCTGGTGTGGCTCAGTGCATTGAGCGCCAGCCTGCAGTCTGAAAGGTTGCTGGTTTGATTCCCAGACAAGGCACAAACGTGTCTGGGTTGCAGGCCAGGTCCCCAGTTGGGGCTGTGAGAGTGGCGACCAATCGCTGTTTCTCTCACACATCATGTTTCTCTCCCTCTCTTTCTCCCTCCTTTCCATTCTCGAAAACTAAATAAAGTCTTAAAAAAAGAAGAAGTTGAGGGAAGAAGCCCTAGATCTCCAGGGAAGGGAGCATTCCCAGGCAAAGGGAAGAATGTATACAAAGGCCCTGCGGTGAGAATGTGCTTGGTGTGCTTGAGGAACATCAGTGAAGCAAAATGGCCAAGGCAGCGTGAATGCGGATGAGGCTAACAGCAGGTGGGGGCACAGAGGTGCAGTGTTCGGGGTGGGGTAGCGTGAAAGAGGGTGACCAGGGCAGATCTTACAGGTCCTTTAGGCCATCGTAGGAACTTTCACTTTTATTCTGAGATGGGAGTTTTGATCAGAGGTGTGACACCGTCTGACAGAATGTGGACATTGCTGTGAGACTAGATTTCCTCAAGGAGTCAGGGACAGGAGCACCAAAGCCAATCGGGACGCCGTTGCGTAGTCACAGTGGTGCTTCAGACCGGGTCAGTCACGGAGGCCGTGGTGAAGGGTGTTCGCATCCTTATGAAGGGACATGTTTTCAAGGCAGAGTCAACAGGGTTTGCTAATGCAGCAGGCACAGGATGTGAGACACGTGTCTGGCTCCATTCACCAAGGCTCTGGCTTTGCGGAAGCAAAGGGCAGTCTGTGGGCTTGAGGGTCCACAGTCAGCATAGACACTTTCACGTATCCCCACCCTCAACTCTGGTGATACCTTCCCACTCACTGACCTTCTGGTTACCCTCTGAAGAGACTGAACCCCTAGTCTTTTGCCTCAACTCAGAAAAATCAGTTATCGTCCACCTTTCAGCTTTTCGGCTCCTAAGTATTATTTTTTCTATTGTCTCCTCTCTACCTTTTGTGTGTTTGTAGCTTTATGCCACCGCCTTTAACCAAAGTCTCTATTTATCATTTATTTATGGTTCCCGCTTTAGTCCATAAAAATACTGAAGCCTTTGTATTTAACCTTTTCCCCTGTTTTGAAAAGGGTCTAAAATGTCCAGGACTCCACAGTTTTGCACCGGATAAGCCTGGAGGAATACTAATGATGGATCTAAAAGATGAAAACCCAAGGGCATTGGAATTAAGAATTAGCCGTGGCTTTAATTTGGCCTCATTTAACCCGCATGGTATCAGCACTTTCATAGACGGTAAGAGCTTAACCAACGTTAAGAAACTTGTAATGGTTTATAAGTGACTGTGGAAAGCAGATTCGGATCATGTCTGTTGTAAGAGAGCAATTAACTCATGAATTATTCCTGTATGCTTCACACAAATAAGTTGATCCTTTGCCTTTTCAGCCAAGTGTAAGTTATGCTACATTTTGAAATTTCTAACAGTTAACACCCCAAAGAATGTTTAGATTTCATAACCTTTTTATATATACCTATGATCACTGCATTAAAAAAAGACCTAGATTTCTGAATTAAACTATACACGGATTATTCATGAATTCTGTATTGGAGTGGAAAACATTCTTTCTTAAAGGTCAGAGGACCAATGATCGGAAATAACGCCAGGCAAACAGTGATGGGAAAGACAGGGAGGAAGAATGATCCGTTCCAGCATCGTACGGCTCAGACATTTAACCTTTCCTTGCCCGTGGTATTTAAATGTCAGTGTCTGCCCAGAGATCCAAGGGTTCTCTTGTAAATTAACTCTGTTGTTTCCATTTTTCAGATGACACTGTTTATCTCTTTGTTGTAAACCACCCAGAATCCAAAAATACAGTGGAAATTTTTAAATTTGAAGAAGATGATAATTTTCTTTTGCATCTAAAAACAGTCAAACATGAGCTTCTTCCAAGGTACTTAGTCCTGTCGTTCATTCTCTAGTTTATCTTCAGCATTTTCAGATACTCCCCCTGGCGGTCCTCTCCCCTGAAACACACGCACACACACATGCATTTGTGTGTGTTTGTGTGTGTGGTTTCCCTGTAGAGCAGGGAAGGTCGATGTCCCTCATTACAATAATCAGTGTTCTATGCGGACTGACTCCCTTGAGAAATGATGAAATGCTAAACTATAGGGAGAGATGCTCTTCGGGGGCCATCGTGGGAGCAGAAGACGGACCTCACCATTTTCCCTGCTGTCCCCTTCCATCTTAGATGACTCATCACCCAACTAAACAATAATACCTGTCCTGTCGAGGAAGAGCAGCCTGCTTTGTATGGAGTTTGGATGCTTTATAAGGGACTAATACCAAGTGCTCTCATGGGGTTAGTGGTGACCACAAGCTCACTTAGTGACCTTGCAGAATTGGAAGGATTCAGATTGGAAGTAGGTTGCTACTCCTTCAGGAACACAGAGCTGACTGATGATGTGACTTAAAAGAGAGTCGTGTACCTCTCTGGCTCAGCTGGCATTAGCCTACTGCTTTTTTAAAGTTTGAATTTGATGGATATTTTTAATTTCTACTTCCCTACCTAGGGAAGCATGTAACTTCAGCCATTCTTCCAGAAATGCACTTCATAATAAACAGGAGCAGAAATACCACCCAGGCAGCCTCTGCATGACAGGGCTCTTTCAGAAAGAGGGGACCCACCTAACTCTATAGCTCTGTTTTTCATTTCACAAAGGAGAAAGCAGCTCTTTCAGAAAATTTTGCACCGGGTAATTGGAATTTAAATTTAATAACACCTTTGCCTAACTGGTTTTAAAAATGTAATTGTTTTTAGCATATAAATCTCTCGCCTAAAGCATTGTACTGTGGCAATTTCATCATTCATTTCTCTGCAAGTGTTTATTGAGTACCAGGTCATTCTCAGCTGGTTGGCTTTGTGAGTCAGGTAGAAATTGAACAGTCAACCGCAGTTTGACTAACAACTAAACAAAGAAACTCAGGAAGACCCAGCAACTGAGTAAATGCAAGCAAGGTAAATGCTATTGGCCTCCCAAGCAGCTCACCAACCAAAAAGGCTCTGTACTAAGGATAGCCATCTCCCTACATTCTTGCTACCCAAAACCAGACTGTTGGCACCAAGTCCTTTTTTAAAATATGATCTTGCCTTAGTTGCTAAATGGCCTGTCTTCAAATTACCTGGTACCACACGAAATTGTTCTTCGGCAAGTGGTATTATATTAGACTGCATATTCCTATAGCTGTGTGATTTTAGCTGAGCTTTTCCTGAGAAACCTCTTAGCAAAAATTTAAAGCATGTCTTGTGCAAACCTTCTGGATTCCTAATCTTTAATTTGGAGACCAACTGGCTTTTTCTTTTCTCTCACATGTTATTTTTCTCTTTCAGTATGAGTGACATCATAGCGGTTGGACCTGCACATTTCTATGCCACCAATGACCACTATTTCTCTGATCCTTTCCTAAAGTATTTGGAAACATACTTGAACTTGCACTGGACAAATGTTGTTTACTATAGTCCACATGAAGTTAAAGTGGTAGCAGAAGGATTTGATTCAGCAAATGGGATC
>VMDR010009665.1:0-32843 GCA_007922815.1 Macrotus californicus
TCTGTGGGTTTTTTTTACCTTCCTTCTCATACAAGACTATCCTCTTTTTTTTAATCCCTGCGTTGGGATTTGTACCACTCATTACTGTCAATGATACCTTCTTGTTCTGTGTAACATTAGTGTACCTTCCAGGAGAAATAATAAACAATCAAGGGCTTTTCTGATGGAATTTCTAGTGTGTATTTTTAAGTCTTGGGAGGTTTTGTGTCATTCCAATCCAACCTTGTGTTCAGGTTCAGCAGAGTATATAAATTGTCACAGCAAAGCCCTGGCCAGTGTGGATCAGTTGGTTATCATTCTGTAAAGCCAAAGTTGCCGGTTTGATTCCTGGTCAGGGCACATACCTGGGTTGTGGACCGTGGTGTTTCTCTTCCTCTCTTTCTCCCTACCTTCCTGTCTCTTTAAAGTAGATAAATAAAATCTTTTAAAAAACTGTCACAGTTAAGAGAGTATTTGTTGTTTCTTATTGATAGCTTTTCATTGTACAGAATCTATTGAGTGTTGGGATCTATTTCTTCACCTGTTCAGAAGAATAGCAACACAGAAATCATAGCTGTTACATTTAACCGTGTTTTCACCTTGGAATTCATACAAATCCTGCTGACTTTGCACTTGAAAGGAACAAACATAAATTGATCCTATTTTTTACTTTAAAGTTCTTCTTTGGCAAAGATGTTTTGAACTGAGATATTTTGACATGAATAATTAATTACAGCAGAACATTTGCACAAAAAAGTCATTGCACTCAGATATTCAGTTGCATATTAGTAAGTGTTAAATTGAGGGTAAAAGAAGGTTAGTAAGAAGAAAAGTGGGGGTAGGGGAGAAGAGGAAGAAGTATTTGGATACTTTTAACAGCTTCTTCTACCATAATTATTAGATAAAGGCACCATTTCTGCTGTGAACCCATTGCTACTTAGCCTTGGGCACTCAACTGAGCCCACCCTATCCCCCATCTGCCCAGACCTTGGAAGCCAAGTCACAGCCCAGGTCCACCTCAGGACTGCCAAGCTAAGGCAGCACAAACATATCTAGAATCACGGCCCACTCCTTTGCTTTGACAAGTGTTCTCTTTTCTTTATTATTTCTGTTCCTCTGTTCTTTCTAGAAAGAACTTTTAAAAACTTCTCCTCTGGCCCTTGGAGTTTTGGATGTTGGCAAGCATAGGTATTTAGCCTTTCGTGGGTACCCTTCCCTAAAGTCTTGGGTGGACAGGATGCTACTGGAACTCTCTCAAGGTTGCCTAATGTTGCACTGCTGGTGAGGTATAGACACTGGCATGATGATGAAGAGTTGATTTTTCTGTCAGGCCCAGATCACCTGAAGATACACTGACCACTCACGGTCTGAGGTTCACTGTTTCAGAACTTCTGTAATAAGCTGTAGCTCACCTTTGAGGGCAAGGACTCCATTATGTTCACTGCTGTATCCCCAATACCTAGAATGGTGCCTGGAACATACTCAATACTGAATAAATATTATTTCTTCTTATTTTTTTTTATTTTACTAGTAGATTTTAACTTGCATGTTCTAGTTTAGTTTAAGAGCTCCTGGAAATCTGAGGCTATAAGGAAGTTATCTTCCAGAGAATTCATGATTCTTTATATTATAGATCAAATCCATGGTTTCCTTGAATGTTTGTTAGTTATTGGACAAAAATCTAAAGGAAATAAAGACTTCAGTATTATGAAAAATGTTTTTTAAAAATTTTAGTAGGAAATAAATAGCGTTAAAAATTGTTGACATATCTGTAACAGTTCCTCAAAAAAATTAAACATAAAATTACCATATGATTCAGGAATTCCACTTCTGGGAATATACCTAAAAGATCTGAAAGCAGAGACATGAAGAGACATTTGTAGACCAGTGTTCACAACAGCGTTATTTATAATAGTCAAAAGGTGGAAGCAACCCAATGCCTGTCAATAGATGAAGAGATTAAAAATGTGGTATATACATATAATGGAACGTTATTTAGCTTAAAAAGAAATGAAATTCTGACCCATGTTCTGATATCGATCAACCTTGAAGACACTGTGCCAAGTGAGATAAGCCAGTCACAAAAAGACAAATACTGTCTTCTCCACTTACATGAGGTACTTAGAACGAGTTAAATTTATAGAGACAGGAAGTAGAATGGTTGGTGGTTTCCAGGGGCTGGAGGCAAGGTGAAATGGGGAGTTATAGTTTCATGAGCACAGATTTTCAGTTGGAAAGATGAGGAAGTTCTGGAGATGGATGGTGATAATGGTTCACAATAATGTGAATGTACTTAATATCACTAAACTCTATACCTAAAAATGGTGAAAACGGTAAATTTTAGTATACATATTTTACCACAATAATAAAAGAAAAATGTTAACAAAAACTCTCAAAGAATTTTGGTCATTAGAAATGATCTCATCTGATATTGTTTTAGCTCTACAAATTTAGCTTTGAACTATCCTTAACCCGTTTTGCCAGTTCAGTGGTTCTCAAAGTGTGGTACAGGGACCCTTGGGGGGTTCCAATACCTTTATGGAAAGTTCATGAAGTCAAATTATTTTCATAATAATACAAGATGTCATTTGCCTTTTTAAAAGACATTCATTCTCTCATGAGTGAATATTAGAGATCTGCAGAGGTCAAATGATTTGCATGTCACAAAAGACTGAATGCGGCAGCAAATATGAGAATTCAGCTGTCTTCTATTAAACCAGACATTAAAGAGGCTTTTAAAATTTGAAACAATGCCACTCTTCTCACGAGATTTTTTGTTCTGGAAAATATAATTATTTTTATAAAATGTGTTATTTATGTTAACATGGAAGAGTTATTACTTTAAATTAATACATATTTTAAAAATTTATTCACTTTAATTTCTAATATGGAAAATAGTGATCGATAAAACCCTCATAAACAAAAGTGCTTTGGGGTCCCTCAATCTTTTTTAAGAGTATCAAGGTCCTGCCCTGACTGATGTGGCTCAGTAGTTTGGGCATCATCCTGCAAATGGAAAGGTCACTGGTCTGATTCGCAGTCAGGGCACAGGCCTGGGTTGTGGGCCAGTTCCTTGGTTGGGGGCGTGCGAGAGGCAACTGATCGATGTTTCTCTTTCACATCGATGTTTCCCTCCCTCATTCTCCTTCCCTTCCCCCCCCTCTAAAAATAAATAAATAAATTTTGTGTTTAAAAAAGAGTATCAAGGTCCTAAGACCCAAAAGTTTAAGAGTTGCTGGTCCAGTTTCTAGGGTGATCAAACCAAACTCATTAAGATTCTAGAAACTGATATTTCTATCCTAAAATTCTTCTCATTACTTTAGGTTAATCAAGGATTAGCCAACCTCTTCTAAATTCAGATAACCCAAAACTGTCTGTGAATGCAAACAGTTGTGTCAAGTGTGGGTTAAGTAACGCTTGCTGATAAATAATTTTGAATCTGCACCCTTCTGGGTCTGACTTCATTGCTGCTGGATCAAAATTCATGCCTGCACACAGAGTGGTAATTGAATATCCTAACGCAAATTAGGGGTTTGGAAGAAATGGACTCTTTAATTGGGCACCTTATCTATTCTGTGGTCACTTAAATATAACCCACTAACTCCAGAGTTCTTAGTCTACTTAGACATGCAATTTAAAATCCATTATCCAGCAGTATAATTCGCAAAAACTCTATAAAGACTAGTTATGCAATAGTGACATCAGAAACAGTCATAGTTTAAGATGGGTCACTCAAGTGTTCTTTTCAGTCTGTAGAGCCATGTTTTGCTTTCTGAAAGTTCCCTAAGAAGGATGTTACTGGTTAATGCTGACTGAAATGGAACATTAAAATTTTTTTTTCTTTGCAGAATATCAGGTTCTTGTCAAATCACTTACTGGTGTAATGGTTAAAAACATAAACTTGGAGGTAGACAGACTGCATTCCAATCTCATCGCACATATTTTGCAGCTATGTGACCTATTTAAATCTCAGTTTGCCTATCAGGGAAGTAGAGATACTAGTGTCTTCACTCAATGGGTCAAATGAGAATTAAATTAACTAACGGGCAAAAAGCAATTTGCCCAGTTCTGGATCCATACTAAGCATCTGTTCAATATTAGCTACTCTTTCAAATAACTGTTATTGGCCTCCACTGGACGACTGAGCTAGTTCTCACTAGAAGTGAGAGAAGCCAAAGGCCTTGTGTTACCACTTTTCCTCTCTCCTTAGGAAATGCGGAGACTGACAGCACGAGGAACTGTGGAAAGGGAAAAGTAGGCACCCTCCTGCCTGTCCTCTGAAAGCAAAGGACAGCCGAGATGAGGGTTGAGCCCATGCATGTGTCTTGTAGCCCCATTTATCAGTTCTACAACGAATGCTTAGCCACATTATAACGTTCTGCAGTCGGGGTATGTCATACGATGATGGATGGATGGTCTTGCAGTGACACTGGCCAGGTTTTCCTTTCTTAATTTGAAATAAAATACTACAAAATCTTACCATTCATGGCATCTTAGAGTCAACAAAATACAGGGATTGAGCTCTCTACTAAAAAATACTAACAGTACCCAAATAATCCCCCAAAGTGCACCCTTTATCATATCTTATTTAATGGCACTATTTTGTAATCTGTTCCCACAGCCCTCAGCCCCAGCACGATTTCCATCTGACACAAAGACGTCACTGCCGTGGGTCGAAGGCTGCCTGCTCGGGCTTGATCTCACCTTAATCCGCTCACACTGTGAGTCTCAGAAAAAGTGTAGACAAAGGAAGTCTATTTCTCTTTTTCTCAGAACCCAACAGTCTAATTACGTAGTGTGTTGCTGTTGCTCATACTTGTTTCACGCATGTGAATCTCATTTACCCAGCTGTGTAGAATGTAAGCATCTCAAGACAAGGACTACCTGAGTTGTTTAAATGTTTTGCCTTTACTGCTGGTGCCATGGCACATACTTATTAATCAATTGCCTAAAGGTGTTTTTTTACACTATGTGAAGAGATACAGCCATATTCCTGCCAGTCTGACTTCCCTAGCAGCTTGAGTAGGGGTTTGTTTGAATTCCTTAGGCTACTCTAACAGTTCAAATCACCTGAGAGCCTCTTCCTCCACCACTACTGGTTGTTAATGGATGGACCCTTTGTCTGCTGTTCAAGATTGTCAAACCTAGAATGAAAGAATTACAAACCACAGAACCGATGGTGTCTGGCACAGCTGATGCTGACAGTCTACCTACCGCTCACAGCTCCTCTGATCCTTTTTAATGCGCTCTGGGGTCTATCTCCCCACTTCCATTTGCTTTGCTTCTAATGGAAGTGCTTTGCCAGTATTTGCAGAAATTCATAATTACCTGGGGACCATAGCCATTAATGGCCAGTGCCTGAATATGAAAGCCCAGCTCCAGCTCCTTTGCCTTATGACTGGATAAATCCTGAGGAGTAATTTATGCTCAGGGTTCCCCCACTGGGTCAGTCCAATGGCAGGACTTCATGGAACTACACCCGTGCTTAGCTCCCATCCCCCTACCCTGCCCTACTTTCCCTACTCCCTTCCTAAGGGTGTCAGTGAGGCCATTAGCATCTGGATTTGATAGTGTCTGGGTTTTTGCATAAAAATAATGGGAAAAAAGTTTTGTGCTCCACGATTTAAAAGTTTACAGGCTAGGAAATCCTTGTCTTCACTCTGAGTGTGTATTGTTGAACTCACAATGAGCAATAGAAGACCATCAGCAAAGCCAGACCTGGGAGTGTCCCCCCACCCCCACCCCCCACCCCCCGCCCTTTGGTGGGACACATCTTTCCTGAGTGGGATGACAGGAGGAGGGGACAGGAGGGCGGCGAACAGCAAGAACTGACCCCACGGCATTTCAAGTCACTTCTATTTCATTTACAAGTGATATTTCTCTAATTTCACTTTTTATAATGTCTGGCTTTTCTCGCTGAACATCTTAGGGGCTTTTTGGAACAAAATCCATACACAAAAAAGCTGACTAATTCCCTGGTGCTGGGCCACAGGCAGTCCACATTTTGCTAAAACGCTACGAGATCACAAAACAGAAATGTGCCCTCTAACAGGCTCCAATTCCTCTCTCACTGCGACTGGAATCTCAAAAGACAAATCTCGGGATCCATTCTGAAGATTGGAAGTTACACGGGGTTATACACTTCGGCGGGCAGTTTCCTAAATTTGTTTCTGAATTTCTTTAAAGCTCTTAGGTGTGGTGAATGGGAGCGTAGCTGGTGAAAAGAACGTAAGCCTTGAAGTGGGACTAGACTCTTGTTCTTCTCCTTTTATGGCTTTCGGCAGGTTGTCTAATCTTCCTGAGCTTGCTTCCTTTCTTCAGCAAGACCGCCGTAAAGAAATAAATGAGATAATACGTATTTGGTGGAGCAAGTGTTAGAGAGGTTGATCTGGATCTTGCTTGGGCTGCTGTAAGTATTTTTGTCTTCTCATTCAGGGAAAGTAGCCAAGTTCGCCTCAGGGAGTATTTAATAGCTTTAATGTTGCTGGGCCAAAATGGAAAGTTTCCTGACACCCAGAACACAATCTTTGGTCCTTTGTTCTAGTCTTGGAGGTGAAACAGCTGGATTGTCCCAAGTGGCAGGAGACACCAAGGGTTAGGAGAAAAAGTGGACCAACAGTAAAGAGAAATCTATTCGGGGAGCATCTTCTCACATTTCAAGGAATGTATTTATGGGTCTCAAGAGTCAGGCACATGTGTCTTACTTCCAAACAGTAGTTGGATGCAGGGCCTCTGATGGTGACTGCAGACTCATCAGTGTGATGCATTTCAGGGGACAAGATGGGTATTCACTCGACTTCAAGGTTTTCAATTTTATACTCATGGCCCAAACTTTGCTCTGAAGTAGTGGACTCATCCTTTCCCAAGAACAGTACCACCTATAGATGTGGGTAACACAAGCTCCCACCCTGGGTTCCATACCTGCAGGGGTGTCCAACTCACGGCCCAATGGGCCTCACACAGCCCAGGATGGCTATGAATGCAGCTCAAAACAAAACTGTAAATTTACTTAAAACCTTTTTTTTACTCATCAGTTTTCATTAGTGTTTGTGTATTTAATGTGTGGCCCAAGACAACTCTTCTCCTTCCAGTGTGGCCCAGAGACGCCAAAAGGTTGGACACCCCTGAAAGGGTTTTACTCTAGCTCTCCACGGGCTACATGCCTCCTTATGGGGCAAGAGGTCTGCAAAGGACCTGTGCACCCAGAGTCCTCGCCTCACCTTTTTAGACCATGCTCCACATGCCTGAAACCTCAGAATTCTCAGTCCAAATGACCTTGAACTGCTTCTGGGTCCTGCGCCAGCCTTTTCCCAGGGTCCATCTTCCTAAAGGTGGCCATGCCTGTGTGTGCACGCCCTCACTTGAGAGACATTTAATATGTGACTTTTCTGCAAGGGTGGGCGTTGGTGAACAGAGCTTGGATGTGCAGGCTGGAATACACACACACACACACACACACACACACACACACGTGCACATTCATGAAAGTTCCCTATTGTGCAGGACAGAGCTGGGGTGGGGGAAGAAAGAGGGTCAGCCACAGCTAGGACCAGGGGCCACCTTTCCTTGTACTGCCACATTCAGCACTCCAAGAAGCCCCCGAATTCTAAATTAGAACTAAGCTTTCCAGCTTGTTATGAAGTTATATTTGCCAAGATAAAATGATAGAATCTATTTGATTTAACAGTTTTTCAGCTTGATTTATAACTTCAAGGTATTCAATATATGGTATATGAACCTCCATTTGTACTCTTGTCCTAGGCCCTGTAAATATTAGAGGTGGACTGAGCAAGTGATCGAAAGAACTTGGATCATGAACACCCAGCCGGAGTCGCTAATATGGTCTGAAGATCAGAGGGTTCATCTCAGAATGTTCTGGAATGTGTAGGCTCCCAGAAAGGTACAGACATTCCTAATAAATCCCTCTACCCCCAAAGTAAACATGACAAATTTTGGATTTCTCATCTCCCGTGACCTATGTGGCTCGAAGCCAGATTTCATTTCATTTAGAGCATATCAGAGCGGGGATTCTTGTCTGTCTTCTTCGCCGCTTTGCCCCTAGCACTTAGAACGGTCTCACTGCACTTGTGTTGAAGGAATGGATTCTTGCTCCCAGTGCCAAGGACCAAACACATCCCTGCCACATATGGAAAGGGCCTGGCCTCATGCTGTCACATATCAGATTTCAGTGACAGGTTCTCATTTTTGCCAAACAACATCTAGTTCCTATTTGTATCTCATTTGTCAGATAAGCTTAGAATACCCAGCTTATCTCTTAAATTGTTTTAGCGCCATGAGCACTGTCTGCCAGGCCTGGACTACTAAGTACCTTGCCTGCCAGGTTTCCTCACTTCCTTGCTGTCACAGGCCCTCACCCCATTTTCTGGTGGAGCCCCACCTATTCAAAAACCAATTCTTGGGCTCTGTACATGAGACAAAATCTGTTTCAGAGATCACAGCCTTCTAGATCCTTCTCCATCTAGATGTGACTTTCTGGTTTTCATAGTACAGTTTTGATCATTGGTTGTGCCCACATTGAACATAGCCCTGCCTTCTCTCCCATCCTGATGCAATCCCAGAGTTAGAAATCCCACTGGCCAACATCACCACGTGTCTGCATAGCCGATCCACCCTTTGATCTCTGGGACAGAAAGTGGTACTCCTACTGTCACCCATTGGAACAGTTTATCTGGAAAGAGTTAATAGAACGAACAGATCCATTTAAAAGCCACCTCTTGTCCTGGTGGCTGAGGACTCAAGGGAAGAGTTTTAAAGCCTTGGGGTCTGCAGGTCACCTCTGCAGGCCACCTCTGTGCTCCTCAGCTCCCGCCTTCTATAGAGGACACACATGTTCTCAGAGGGCTAAAACCATATGGTCTTTACCCTGTTAGACTATAATCGCAATCATGGCTAGAATCTTATTAGTCAGAGTTTGACCTTCTTTTATGTGCGTTCACTAGCTTAGAGTTTTAGCTACACTGAAGCTCTACTACAGCAGGTCCTCGGATCAATGTCATTTTGTTATGACGCTGCTGAGATGCCATAGGAATTTAACTCCTGTTTATAGCAATTCACCTGTGGTAAAACTGGTTTCATTGGGTCATTTTGACGAAGTTCCAAGAAACTATTGACAATGTTAAGCGAGGACATCCTAATACTAAGCTTAGTAAGCTCCTAATCTGTACATTGGCGGTTCCTTGCAGGCAAGAACTGTACCTTTTGGTTCTATGTCCCCAGCACTTAGCACCCTGCCTGGTATGTGGTATCATTCCATGAAATCTCTCCTGGAGACAGGTTCTGTCAAGAACAATAATGGGTATGAGGCTTACCCTACATGCAAATTAGCAAGTTAGCCTGTTATAGTTTCAGGGATGCTGGTAGAAGACATGAAGCTCCTGGGTCAGAGATAAAGATAGTTTATTACTCACAGCAATAGTAGTAGCCAGAGTATCTGCATTATTTTAAAGACAGTTCCCCAAGACTTGCTTTCCACAGGGCAATGTGAAGAGGGCCAGTCAACTCCTGTACATGAACTCCGAGCTTAGGGAAACAGAATCTTTTTTTTTTCCTTTGCAGAATTTTATAGTTTTATGTAATGCAAATAAAACTTTCTCATGGGCTCTCTACTCCTTTTCTTCACTGTGCAGCCTGGCATTAGGATTAGTAACTCATGGCCAGCGGGGCTGCTCTTTCCTCCATGGTTTTGCAGTGGTTGGGAAAACATTATGGATAATCCCTGCACAGTAACATTGTTGCACATCAGCAGCACTTCCAGCTTTTTGATGTTGTAGACCAGAAACTTCTAGAAGCCACTGGGCAGCATGTTTCATTTTCCTGTTGCTGCTACAATCAACGTTGAACATCACGATCTGAACCCTATTGTCGATGCCTCTGCCAGTTCCGCTTAATTTTGATATATCAGTCTGATAGGGCCAGATGAACTTCTTGATCTTCTTTTGACCATCTCAGGCTTCACGAGGGGTCTGAGAGCAGTCAAGATGCTGGGTTGCAGGTGGATGCCACCTCCCGGGAATCTTTTGTAATGGGCAGTCAGCAGCCTTCCCTTTATTCCAGAGGGACACTATCTCTATTGGACATCCCTGAAAAGGCAGTTTGGGATAAAGTGCAGTGAGGGCCTCACTTTCAAGAAAACATGCAGAAATGTGAGTAGCCCAGGGAGAGAGGTCTCAACAGGTGGCTGAAGTGAGTCAAAGGTGTCAGCAGTCGGAAACTCACTTGTCCCTGCTCGCCCCCGCTTCAGAAGCCTCTCAGGGCAGGCGGTTTTGCAGCATACTGCTTCTTCCAGTTTCTACTTGTTTGCTGGTCCAGTGCTCCCTGCCTCGAAGGCCCACTCCCTACTTTTCTTTCTGGGTCAGATTCAAATTTCAAGTCTCCCATAAAGCATTCCATAACCAGCCCAATTCACTGTGATTTTTCTTCTCCAACATTATAGAGTGATAAGTAGCTATATCTGTCATATTGTCACTTAGGAAGTAGCAATAATAACAATGTCAACAACATCTGACATTTGTGTATCATTTTATTTTTACAAAATGTTTTTGCATAATCTATTTCCTTGGACTATCATAACAATCTGTAAGACACGCAAAGAAAACTATGGGGAAAAACAGACATTCAGAAACTTTCCCAAGGTCACCTAGTTAATAATCAGTTCATCAGGTTCAGAGTTAGTTCCCAAACTCACAATGGAGTCATTCTGCCACTTCTTGTTGCTGTTTAAACTCCCATATGGATTTATGTCAGGTGGCGTTAAGTCTCAGAGAGACTTGATCATTTCTTTCTGGTCAAAGATTAGGGGAGAAGAATAGAGTAGCATAACTGGCAGATTCTAGTGGTGAAGAGTTTTGAGTCAGACAAAACTGCTGTGGAGAGATTTCTTTGATTCACCAAAATACAGGTTGTCTCTTCTTCTGGAACCTGGAGTTCAACAACATCTTGTAGGTTCCCTTGCATCATGGCGGAACCCTGAGACTGAGTTCTAGCTCATGAAATGTGGGTATAAACGGTATCACTACTTTCAGGTCTGTCCACGGGACAGCCTATTCAGTCTTCCATGCTCTGTTTCCATCACTTGAGGTTGGTTGGTGATGGAGAGATCTTGAAGCTACAACACACTCAAGATGGAAGGGGCCTGTGTACGTGAGTCAGTGCTTAGAGCTGAGCTGCCCAAGAGAGCCACCTAATGAGGACCATCCATACTTCACTTTGCTCCAGCAAGAAACGAATTTTATTATGTTACAGCACTATGATTTGGGGATTGTTAAACCAGTTATCATACTCTAATACACTTAAGTCCCAGCACTGCATTTTACCAGTCTGGTGTGACCTTATTTACCCATTTGTAAAGTGATGATGATGATGATGATGATGATGATACCTATCTCATAGGATGC
This sequence comes from Macrotus californicus, assembly GCA_007922815.1. Classification (NCBI taxonomy): domain Eukaryota; kingdom Metazoa; phylum Chordata; class Mammalia; order Chiroptera; family Phyllostomidae; genus Macrotus; species Macrotus californicus. Next base: position 11,394 of record VMDR010009665.1, read on the forward strand.
TGGTGAGGGTTAAATGAGATAATATATGCAAAGGACTTTCACAGTGCTTGGCACATGGTATAAATGCTATTTAATCAGTAAATATCAATTATGCATGTTATTATGTCTAACACATTTTCTGCTGGTTCCAAACAGAATTTCAAATTCCTGATTTCCAGCTTGTGTTGGAAGAGAAAATCTCATGCTGATTGCCTTACGACACCGAGACTGTGTGGCTCAGGGTTGGTCAGGTTGAGGGTCCACCTGCACGCAGGCCTTGTCTTCTGAGTGCCCTGCCAAACATCCCTCCTGCGCCAAAAGGGTTTTAATTTTCAATGAGAAAGGAAAACCCCACAAAAATTATAAAGCTATTTCCAGGGGGGAAAAAGCACTATCAAAATCTCCTGAAACTCTCTGATTATCATACTGGGAATATATACTTCTAAGTAAAGGTTACATTTGATCATGCTTATTCTGAATGTTCACAATGAAATTCATCAGTTGTGTGGTTGGGTCATTTGGGATCAATTACATCTTTCAAGTGAAAAATTCTATTTTGGGGGCCATAATGATGTGTCAGTGCAGGTTCATCAGCTGTAACAAACGCAGCCCTCTGGTGCAGGATGTTGATAATGGGAAAGCTGTGCATGCGGCAAGACAGGGCATGTATGGGAGCCCTCTGTTCTTTCCGCTCAATTTTGCTGTGAACCTAAAACCGCTCTAAAAAAATAAAGTCTACTAAAAATTCTATTCACTACTACTGAATTGAACTTCCCATTGTAAAACTTAGTCTAATGGGATAATTATGTTATTAAAAAGAAATTAAAATAGTTTTGTCTTTAAGTGATGGGCACAGTGTATTCCCAGTACATGTTTCCCCTCTGGTTGGTGGTAGCAGAAACTGGAAGTACAAAATGAGCCGCCTCTCTGGCTCTGGGGAGGCTGGTGCCAGGACACAGAAAGGCCTGTCACGGCTGATTTCACGTTATGACTGGTTAATGTGCCCAGCCACCCACCCTTGCAGTGGCTCCGGGAATTAAAAAGGGATCATAAGGCATGCAGCAAGAACACTTCTCGCATGAGCAGATTAGGAAGATAAAGAGCATTTCTTTGAAAATTTTACATGATGGTCAGATTTAAATATGTAACATAGGATAAAGAATACTTTTCATTCAGCTTCTTGTCAATTCTCCTGCTGCTTGCACTCACCTGGTCTACTGAATGAGTAAACCTTCGTAAAGTCTACAGGCTCTGACACCGGTAAGCCTGGGTTCAAATTCCAGCTCGATGACTTGGCCAGGTGACGAGCTTTCCAGATATTCGCTTTCCTTATTGGTAAAACAGGACTATAACAGCAATGACCAATGGTAAATAACCAGGAATTGTTTTGTCCCTTTGTTGTTAAAAGAAGATTAAGAACCAAATTTTCATACAAATTTGGAATGAAGAAAGCACACCACTTTACAAACTCCTGAGGGATTAATCACAAGACTGGTAAAAAGAGATTTTTAATACAAATGATTTGTTTATTAATCTCTCCAACTTCTTGCTAACCCCTTTATCCTTGTAACACTAAAAGTTATACACAGAGTTTTGGAATATGGAATATTTTATCAAAATATACTAGTGTAGGCCCTGGTCAGGTTTCAGTTGGTTAGAGTGTCAACCCGATACACCCAGGTTGCAGGTTTGATCCCTGGTCAGGGCACAAATAAGAAGCAACCAATGAATGCAGACATAAGTGGAACAACAAATCAATGTCTGTTCTCTCCCTCTTTCTCTCTCCCCTGCCCTGGTTCTACCTCTCTCTCTCTAAGAAAAAAAATCAATAAAAAATACTAGTATACCATAAGAAGTATAATTTTAGAATTGCTTGCATTGTTTCTAATTATTTACTACTAAACAGCCTATTAAAAGATTTATAAACACATAAAAATCAAAAATCATTTCTATTTTCATTTTAAAACTGATTTATCTCAGCCATATTATGAAACAACTTCCAGTGAAATTACATATAATTTCATATACTTTTATCTGGTCCAAGTGCCGAGAAATGTGGCCTGCTCCAGGTTTATCTGTGTTCCACAGAGCACAGTGGTTCACTTCTGGACCTAAGGAAGCTTTGCTCTGAAAATGTGCTTCTGTCTACCAGCCCAGGAAGATTCAAAACCTTGGTTTGGCCTAGAACTGATCTAGTCCCTCCAGAAATCCTTCAGTGAGAATTTTTACCTGAAACAAGTTAAAATCGGACCAGTCACCAAGGTCTAGGTCAGGAATCAGGATTTTTTTACTTTGATGCATTCTATCTTCATTAAAAACAAAACAAAAACAAAAACACCTACTTTTTAAAAAAGTAAAAGCCAGAAGCAGCAAACAGGGACAGGCATGCCGTAGTTCATTTTCTCCCATGCTCGGCTCACTTGTGGCCGGTGGTTGGAGCCACACGACCAGCTCTGGTCAATGGGCTGTGAGGGGAACCAATGTGTGTCACTTCCAAGCTGAGGCAGAAAAAAGCGGGTTTATGATTCTCTCAATGTTTTTCTTTTTCTACTCTGTTTCGAGTGGCCTTATGGGTCGCTAAGTGACATTGTAGAACAAAACCCATTGCCTATCTGCCTGAAACAGTGTGTAAGTGAGAAGTGAATTTTTGTGAGGTAAGCCACTTAAATTTGGAGGTTGTTTATCACAGCAATTTTATTTAATCTGTCCTAATTCACAATTCCCTAAAACTCAGGGGTGTCCAGTGTTTTGACGTCTCTGGGCAACACTGGAAGAAGGATCGTCTTGGGCCACACATTAAATACATTGCGATGCGTAATCACAAAAAAAAAATCTCATAATGTTTTAAAAAAATTTACGATTTTGTGTTGGGCCACATTCACAGCCGTCCTGGGATGCATGTGGCCCATGGGCCGCAGGTTGGACTCCCCTGCCAGAATGCAACCTGTTCCCTCCTCATGCTTTTGTACCCAGTTTACAAGGCCTAAAAGGTCTGTGCACCCTATCCATCAATCCACACCAATACACTGCAATGTATACTTCAAGGTCCAACCCCAATATCTTCTGCGCAATGAAAGGCAGCACGGCATGAACAGGAAAGAGTATGGGCTTCAGAATTTTCTAGGCTCAGGTTCAAATGTGGTTCCATCTCTTACAAGCCAAGCAACTCTGGGGAAGTTGTTTAACCTTTCTCTATTCTAATTTTCTTACCTATAAACTGAGGAAAATAACTGCCTTGGGTGGTTGTGAGATTAAATATCATACAGTATGTAAATTGCTTGGAGTGTTTGCCACATAGTAAAAATACTAGCTGTATTATTATTCCCAGGTGGCCATCACCCCAGCTAAATTCAGATGCATTTGCTCCTGGGTTCCCATAGACCTCTGTTATAACACTTAGCGTCCATTCTATTTTTGCATTCATGTCTGTATCCCCCACTAATCTATGAATAACTAGAAGTCAGTGGTATTGTCTGATTTTGTTTGCAGTTCTAGTCCCAGCACCTAGGACACTGTTTGGCAATAACAAGTTGCTCCAACAAATGTTTGTTAAATGAATTAATTTTGATGTGCCCAGAACAGTGAGCCCTCAATAAACTTTTTACTGGCTGGATGAATAAAGCAATGAATAAGTCAATTAATGAAAAAATGATTATCTCTTTCTTTTCCCCATGAGTAAATTAACTTTTTAAAAAGAATGCCATTTTAATCTTCTTCCTATAAATCTCATCTCATTCCTGCGGCTGCTAATGCTTTCTTCTCTTGCGGCAGACTGGCTACATATTCATCAATATGTGTGTTCTCTTCCTTATCATACTTCTGGAAAACATTTATCAATCCCATTACAACTAGGAAGGGCTTTGTGACTAGTTCTCACCTATCGTAAGTAAGCAGAAATAATGTACCTACAGTCAAGCTTAGCTCATAAAATACCTGTGAGGTCCTCCTTCCCCCTTTATCCCTTCGATTGGATGCAGAGGAACCAGTGGAGGATCCTAGGCCCAAGATGCTGGAGCCACCAAATGGGAAATGCTTGGAGCTTGAGTCCCTGAATGACTATGTGGAGTAAAATTTCACTCACCTCACCCCAACCAATCAATTTGGACTATGATATTAATAAGAAGTAATTATTGTGCTCAGCCATTCGCAATATTATTTTCACCCATCTGGGGCTGGGAGAAAAAGCACTCAGGCAGCTCAGTACACCCCAGTCGCCCATCACCCAATCTATAAAGGCTTGAAAGGAACAGGGCCTCTTGTTGGTGCTGACCACTGGGTTGTCCACCCCTCCCCCACAAAGATCTAACCTGGGACTTGGTTGTTTTTGCCCACAGAACAAATATAGAGCTGCAGCTCCTTGTGCCCCTAAGATGTCCTGTTCTGGTCACGGGCACTGCTTTCTAAGCCTGAGTTCCAATATTGTTTGTAAAGCCCAGTCTTTCTTTTGACGTTTTAGTTTAGTATCCTGGGAGCTCCTAGGCATGAGACTTTGCTTTCCTTTTGCTGAATCCTGCACCAGAGCTATACCCTCTCCTCCAAAGGCCATTCCACCTTAATTCACCATGGTAAGCATGGTAAGCCAGCTTTCTGCCTGACTGGAGTCTTGGGTCTTGTCTACCCCCTTGCTCCCCACATCACGTTGGGAAACCCAGCTCTACCTTAATGCCCCAGTGGGCAGACCAGGCATTTGCTTCAACTGTGCCATTTCCCCTGCTGTTACACACTGAGGCCCCTTAGCCCTGCTGAGCTGCCAGCGCCTTTACTTTCATCTGCGCCCATGCCTACCCTTCACTTCCTGGAATGGGTGGGTCTGGAGCCAAGTATTCTCCTCATCTTCCTCTCCAGCCTAGAGTAAGCAATGAGGCCTCACAGAAGAGTTCTGAGATAGCACAGTTCACAAATTATCAGGGTATATTTTCATTGGCATTTAATATTTTAGTGTTTCTTATTGCCATAAATGTGTAATTGTAGAGTTTCACAAATATGTTAATGCTTTTAGGGCCTTATGTTTTTATGAGATATGGATATGCTGCACTTGGTATATGTTTACATGCGTGCATTATTTTATTATGCTAAATTCAGGCTTCTGGGCTCTCAGCTTAACATTTGATGACTTAGTATGCAAGTTTACAAAAGTCCCAGCCAGTTGTCCTATTGCTCAGTCACCAGATACGCAAGCTTCTAAAGTGTCTCCCTTTAATCTCACTTGTGTCCTACACTCCTTAATGTGCCCTGTTCTCAATGTGCCTGTATCTTTACTATCCAGCTCAATGGGTCAAGTCATTTCTAAACAATAATTTCTATTATTGAGCTTAAGGAAGTTAAAGAACAAAACCAAACCTGCTGCTTGTAGGCACAAGTTGTGAATTGTCAGTCCTCAGGAAAGCTGCCCGATACTCCAGGCAGCACCAATGTCAATAAAAGGCTCACCCCACAGACGTCCTGGAAACACCCAGTTTGCATCCTGGAAGGGCAGAGCATTGCACTTGCTCTCAAACTTCACTATCTGCACAAGGATGTTTGCAGAATCCCGCAGAGATGGCAAACGTGGAGTGTTGATATGTGTCAGACACTGCGCTGCACATTTTATGTACTCATTTACTCGTGGAAGTATTTTTACAGGGTAGCTACTAGTATATCATTGCTCCTGTTTTTACAGGTAAGGAAGCTGAGGTTTAAATGCTTCAGGTAACTTGTCAGTATGCCCGTTAGGGTGAATTCAGCTGCAAGAAATAAAAACTTATGAGGAGTGGCTTATATCCGTGCTTCTGAACTTTTAATGTGCATAAAAATCACCTAGGATCTTGTTAACCTGCAGATTCTAATTCATCAGGATGGGGGTGAGATTCTACATTTTTAATAAGCAACCAAATGCCGGCCAATGCCGGTCAGCAGACTATACTTTGAGTAGCAAGTGTTTAAGCATAAGAACACCTACTGTTTAGTTAATGAGAGGTTTGGAGGTAGGCAATTCCAGGATTGATTCAGCGCTCTACAATGTCCTTCAGGACACACTGTTTTTCTAATGTGCAGTCATAAATAAACAGACTTTTTGATCTTAGATCATTTTCTCATAGTCACAATGTGGCTATGGCTGCTCCAAGTGTTACATCTGCATGTGGCTAGAAACACAAATCATTCTTTGAGACCGGGCACATTGCTAGCTCAGAAAAACCTAGCGATGAAGACATGATGGAAATGGAGGTGGGGAAAGAGGAGGGTAAAATCTGATGGAGAGGCATTAAACAGTGTCTGCCGTAGCTAAGAAATAGCTTAGCCAGGATTCAAACCCATCTCTGTCCAAAGCTATACTACCTGTTATCTCTTGAATTAATTGAGGTGATCTGGGGTCATGTCAGAAGGTAAGATGAGCATGTGACTGCTCTAAACATACCCAGCTCTGATGACTTGCACCCTGCCAGCCTGAAGGATGAATGTGCTGTAAAAAAAAAAAAAAAAAAATGGGTCTGTTTGGAGCCGAGAGGTAAAGAGCTAAATAAGCACTGTGTGGTGACAAAGAATCTGCTCGGCAGAGAATTGTGTCTTCTTTGGGTCAGGTGCTATCCAGCTGGATTAGACATACACATAAAAATGTCCCTTAGAATGACTTATCTTCACTCTATGCTCACCAGGAAAACTTTCAATTCCTCTTCTGGTCTGCCAAGTAATCAGACACCAGGAAGGGGGGCAGGCTCCCCTGTTGACTCTGTACAAGTTATTGTCTCTTTGAGAGTACGTAGTTCCCACTGGAAATAAATACTCAAACTGAGAGAGCTCAGAGACATACCCATGTCCAAACCGAAACACTACGCAGTGAGAGTGGAACACAAGTCACAGAAAAAAGGGCAAATTGTTTCAGATGTTGGGAAACTGGCTCCCGTCTGGGAGAAAATTTTTAAACAAAATTTTAAAAAGATAATGAGATACCAGTTTACATTAATTAGACTGGTATCTCAGGGAACATGGATGAGGACGTTCACTGGAGCACTTTTTACAGTGCTGGGGAGCTGGAGATAAATGGGCTGGTTATCACTGAGAGAGCAAATAGGTTGGATGCAGTGGATTTGCCATACCATGCAACAGTGAGAATAGACCTGCAAAACATACTACTAGTGACAAACATATATAGGGCAATAATATCCATGTAAACTAAAAATACAAGTACACAAAATAATATACCATATGCATAATGCATTCAAATAAAAAGATACACATTAAATATGTTAAATTACCTATGGGTATAGGGAGTAAGAGTAGACTATGATGAGCAAAAGGGATGGATGGATGGGTGGATGGATGGATGGACATGTAAATAGGACAGAGGGATCTTGGTGGGACCAATAATGGTAACTGAAGGATGCCATTAACTCAACCTTTTGTACCTACCATTCAAATAAATAAATTAGCACAAGCAGGCAAGCACATATACAGATATATATATTTTAAATCCTCACCTGAGGACATTGTTTTTCATTGCTTTTAGAGAGCAAGGAAGGGAGAAAGAGAAACATCAATGTGAGAGAGAAGCATCGATTGATTGTTCGGTTGCCTCCCATACACGCCCGGACCATGGATCAAAGCTGCATCCTAGTTATGTGCCCTGACCAGGAATTGAACCCACAACCTTTCGGTTATGGTATGACACCCCAGCCCACTGAGCCACACAAGCCAGAGCTCCTTGTTTACAAATAGACACAATTTTTTTAAGTTAAAAATGAATACGTGAAGATTCTCATTCACTCATTAGTTTTCTTGTGATTTTTAGTAGGTGTCCTGACAAAAATGAGCCTCAAGACCTGCTGAGTCAGAGCCTAGGCCTAAAGACTCACCAAAATCAGCTCCTCTGAATAATCCACCTTCCTAGTCCACAACCGGCGAATCTCTAATTACAACCGTAAATTTGGGAGATTTTAATTAAGTTGGATATCATCTTTCCGTCTAGAATGAATCCTTCCTTTCCTTCAGACAGGAAGTTATACATGCCATTTTTATTTCTACTCAGTGACTGATTCTTTTTCTAATTAAGTTCTTCAGTTACTGGAGTTAGACCTATATCTTCTCATTTGCACTAATAGTTTTCATATTATCACAGCTATTATTACCGTAAATAATTGCCTTGGTCAGTGTACTTTTTTTGGTATGAAGATAGATATCTTTTTTTGTGTTTTAAAAATAACTCCTGATATGTGAGGGATAACATTTAAGGTGAAGACACTATAAATAGAAAACCAGCTCACTGAGTTGTAAACTGGCCTGGAGTGGAATGGGGAAAAAATGGCATGTGTCCTTAACTGGGAGAGAATGCCTACACAGGAGGCCAACTCTTGTTTTAAACTAACCCTGTTGCTAGGATTTAACCCTTTGCTCCCAAGGACATTAAACAGGTTAATTTCTAACCCATCAAAATCAAAGGGTTATAGGGGTAAATTATGCAAAAACTTAAGTCATGCTTGAATTTGTAAATTCTATAATCTAATGTGCTGAGTAAAATGTCAAGACAAATTCTTTTTGGCTTGGCTATTTATAAGGGTAAGTTATAAGGTATATAACCAATATATTTAAAGGAAACAGCTGCACGAGTCAAGAGAACTGTTAAAACACCTCCTTGGCATAAAAATCCAAATGAATATACATATACTTTCATAATAACCAATAGAGACTTAGGAGATCTAAAAATGTAAGTGCCTGCATGCCGTGCTTTTTATAGCTCCAGTGGCTTTATGCTTTTTTCTTCTTAAAATGTCATTTATATGCATGCTGGTGTAGCTAACTGCTATAGGAATGATTGTTGTTCCAGTCTGCCTCAAGGCTAGTCTGTGTGGGAACGGATTTTGCAGATGCCAGACACTCCAGGCTCTTATTTCAGATAAGATGTAGAACCCAAAGGCAAGACCATAACAAATTCCAATGGCATGCCTTCTGGGCAACAATCTGTGAACAAAGTCACTGCAGTTCTAGAAGTAGGAAGTGGAATCAATCTAACCAAGGTGCCAAAATGAGGAAATAATTCAACGAAGAATTTCACAGAGGAAGCATGTTTTCCTAGACACGTAGAAAGGGAAATATTTGAAATCAGGATTACTCAGTTGATAAGGAGTAGCTTGGTAAAGATGTGCTCCTTTGGGGTTTTATTCAAGGACTAAGATTTATTACATTATTTAACCAAATATGGAAAAATATAATACTCCATGCATTGTTGTTTGTCTCCTGGTGCTTTCCAACTTGAGGATGAAATTTGAAAAAGGAAGGAAAGGCATAGAGCTTATTAGGGGAAACCAACTCTAGGAAATAAATTTGAGAAGATTCTATCTTGCGCCTGTTCTCCAAGCTTTAGGCAAAAAAATAACTATAAATAAGGTTATTTTTTTAATTTATCATCCAGATATTTTGAGTGAAAGGGAACACTTTCATTAGGCAATAGTAAATATGCAAGTGCAGTAGGTATAAACCTGAACTGTCCCAGGCTAACTGTGTGTATAGTTTCCTTAACTGTGTAGATTGTTATTCCAGAGGGACTAGAAGATGCTTAGCTGATTGGTATGTGAAATTCCACAATTAGAGCTTTATTCCTTTGTCTTGAACAACGAGCAGATTGGCTCAGTTTCCATGAAATTACCTTTGGGAGAAGTAATTTTTATTTTAACATGAATAAACTTCTCAGATTCTTGCCACAGGGAAGTTTGGAGGGAGAGGAAAAGCCAGTCTGTAGAATTCTGGACTGTGTTGAGCTGAGGGAAGAGGGAAAAGAATGCTGCACAAGGGAAGCTGGAGTGGTCTGAGGATGGCTCTGGCCATAGGCCCCAGCCTCGACCCTGAGAAATACCCACAAGGAACCACAGGTGCCAGCCAAGTCACCTCGGCCTGAAGGAGCAATGCTCACCTAGGTCCGGGGGATGCATGTTCCCCCAAAGATCCTATCTAGCAAAGTATAAAGAATGAGCTCCCAGTTGCTTAAGAATCATCCTGCTCGAGTAAGCCCACTTAGAAGCTCACAGGATAACTGCCATTTTTACGGAGTTCAAAGACTACTTTCCCTTCACCCCACAAAACCATCTAGAGGAAACTCCCTGGTCAGACCACCAAGTTTTGAGGTCCCACACCCCACTCCAAGCGGGAGCTCCTGAGTTAACCCTACAAAGCATCCTTTCCTACAGAAAACATTAAGGGATTGTTTTGTATTTCTTGACTCTGGGCAATTGATATCTCAGATTTAATCACTATTTAATGTGAATCCTTAGTATTGAAAACAACCACAAAATAAATAAATGAATAAATTGAAGACTCTGGTCTATAATTTGAGCCATTTTGACCAGTAATTTGGATCAACCCCATCCTTTCTTTTCACAACAACAGGTTATACAAGCAAGGTAATAGCCAGTGACCACTCACTTTTTATGAATATATAAATGAACTTCAGGATGTCTCTGGAGAAGATTACAGGTTTTATGTAAAGCTACTTTCAGAAATAAGGTCCTGAAATAGAAACTTACAATCTGAGCAGAAATCAAATGGCTCCAGGATGCCTGCAGCAAGGTGTCCTTGTCAAAAGGTCTGCTATGGCAAATGAACCGTCCATAAAAGGCTAAAGCCCAGGGCCCGAGCGATAGGTAATGAACCTCAGCAAGGTCTGCTGCCCAGAGTAGCCCTATCCAATAGAACCTTCTGGGATGATGGGCATGTTCTATATTTGTATGTCCAACATGGTAGCCACTAGCCATGTAAGGCTTTCAAACACTTCAAATGTGGCCACTGTAACTGAGAAACTGAACTCTTAATTTTACTTTATTTTGGTTAATTTAAATTAATAATTTAAGTTTCAGTTAATTTAAATGTTAATTGCCACCTGTGGCTAGGGGCTACCAATGCAAGTCTAGAGGTTAAATCAGCCTAAAGAAAGCAATGCAGAAGTCACCTTTGAATTCAGCAGGGAATCTAAGAAGTTACCATTTGATAAGTTATATTTTCATTGTGTAAAAAAAAGCAACTGTCCCTATTAAGTTCTCTCAAGTCTTCACAATGGTCCTCTAGGTCCTTCAGGATCTGACCATCCACCCCACCGCCATTTCACCCATTACCTCTAGGATCTCAGCTCCTGCTGTGCTGCTGTCTTCTTACCTAGCTCCAGCTATAGGGGCCCCTTTGCAGCATTCCTGTCTTGGGGCCTTTGGACTCGTTGTCCTCTCTGCCTGGACCATTCTTCTCTTAACTATATGCATGGCTTACTCTCTCCTGTGCTTCAAATCCATGCTCAGATATTATGTTTTCAGTGAGGCCTTTTCTGACCACTTTATTTAGAATTGCAATGCTGACTGCCACCCGTACTCCTTATGTCTTTCCCCAACTTTGTTTCTTCAACTTTTATGCTTTTCTAATATACTTCTAACAAAATTCACTGACTTATTTTGTCTATTTCCCCAATTAGACTGTGAGCTCCATGAAGGCAAGGATTTTCATTTGTTTATTCAGTGGTGTGCTCATAAATATTTAACAACTTGTCCTCTGGGGGTGGGGTGGACTGCCCTGTTTTGTAGCAGTAGCTAACTTCTGTGGTCTAAATACCTCTACTATGACCAATTTCAAGCTACCAACAAGTTATGAAACATGGAGCTGGGAAGAAATATGCACAATGAGTTTGCAATTCAAGCCAGCTCCAGCACACCACTAGATATACTCTAGCTCCTAAAACACTTCAGATTTCTCAGACAACATTTCCCCTGCTTTGTTCTTGATAAGAATTACCTTTGGCTCTTAAAACGTAACCAGGCTAAAACCTAGAAAATCTTCTTTCCTGGGGATTCTGATTAAAAGGAACTGGGATGAGGACTGGGAGTTTATACTCTTAACTAATACCCTAAGTGCTTATTACCATCTCCACAGCCCAGCCCATATTCACCTTCCAACTGGGGTTAGTCCTCCAAACCTGAAAAGCAGCCTTGGGCCAGAGGATATGGAGAAACTAGCCTATCATCCAAACAAAGGTAGAGAGACTGGGGGCGGAAGGGGAGGAATTCCTGACCACCTTCAATACACCTCTTTGGCTTCTCTTCCCAGAGGACAGGAAAACATGACAGAGCTGCAGGCTTGTTTTGAATCTGGCCTCACACAATGGTCCCAGTTCTCTAATCCAACAAGTATAAAATACCACTGAAAAGCAGGATATGTAGAAGGCTGAGTTTCAAGAAAATTTAAAAAAAGAAATATAATTTCCTTTGAAAATGTTCACATTCAATTTCTATACTCATTAAAACTGAGGAGGAATACAATAATAACCAAGTTGTGTCCTGTTTCTATGAAAATGTATTCAGTCTTACAATGATGAGTAAATGGATTGATCTATCTATTACTGGACGAATACTTACTAGATTGTAAAAAACAAATGTGTGCAAACAAACCTGGGCCCACTCTGCACTAAGCACTGGAGATGGTTTACACAGTAAGACACGGTCTCTGCCCGCAGTCTTCTGGGGGCACATTCAAGCAAATGGGCAAAGCAGAAGGATAACCTACATCAGTGGTTTAAGGCCAGGGGGATTGCTTTCTGCAGGAAGGGGTATGCAAACTGAGGTTCAAAGGAGGAGTGGGTATTACCCACATTAAGGCAGAAACGGTGGGAAATAGGCATTCTAGGAAGAGATAACAGAATGTTCAAAGGCCAGGAAGAATGTAAGAGTTAGACGGTAGATTCTACAACAGAAAGTTCAGTAAAACTGGGACATTCAGTGAAATCCAGAAAATGACTTGAAACTAGAAGAACAAGTTTGGGTCAGTCCATGAGGGCCTTGCAAAATCAAGCTTTTTTACTGTTTAAATTTTGTGCTCTTCCTTTTTGTATTAATCAAAAGTAGAGAACTACTTGAAACACTCAGAAGCAAAAAATGGATAATAAATTGTAGTCCATTCAGAAAACGGAATACAATCAGCGATGAAAACGACAGATCTGCACCATAGGTAGCAATATGGATAAACTGCACAAGCATATGTCGAGAGAAAGGCAAGCCACAAAAGGGTAAAAATTGTACGATTCCTATCATTTGAAATTAAGAGACAAAACTACTACTTCATGATAGAAGTCAGAAAGCAATTCCAACAGGTTATGAAAAGGTGTGCAACATCACTAATCCTTGGGGAAATGCGAATCAAAACCACCTATCAGAATGGCTATTATCAAAAAACCCAAAAGTTAACAAGTGTTGGTAAGGATGTGGAAAAAGGGAACATCTGTACACTGTTGGTGGGAATGTAAATTGGTACAGCCATTATGGAATACAGTATAGAGGTTCCTAAAAAAATAAAACTAGCATATGACCTAGCAGTCCCTCTTTTTAGTATGTACCTGAAGGAAATAGAACCAGAATCTTGAAGAGACATCTGCACCCCCATGTTCACCGAAGCACTATTCACAATAGGCAAGACGTGTAAACAATCTAGTCCATGGACAGATAAATGATGAAAGAAAATATGGCAAATATACACAATGGAATATTATTCAACCATAAAAAGAAGAAATCCTGCTATTTGTGACATTAATGACGAATCTTATAAATGTTATGGTAAGAGAAATAAGCCAGGCAGAAAAAGATAAATACTGGATGATCTCTCACTTATATGTGGAATCTAAAAATGCCGAACTCTTAGAAACAGAGAGTAGATTGGTGGTTGCCAGAGGCTGGGGGCCAGGGGAAATGAGGAGGTGTTGGTCACAGGGTACAAATTTACAGTTATAAGATGAAGAAGTTCTGGGGTCTAATATTCAGCACAATGACTCTAGTTAAGAATACTGTATTTATACTTGAAATTTGATAAGAGAGGTCTTTAAAAAAACTCTAGGTAACTATGTGAGGTAACATACATGTTAACTAACTTTACTTTGGTAATCATTTCACAATATATACGTATACCAAGTCATCTCATTGTGTGCCTTAAACATACACAATGCTATGTGTCGATTGTATTTCGCTAACACTGGGGAAAAAGGAAGTCAGAAAGTAGTTACTAGCCAATACTAGCTAGAAGAAAACACAGAGGGCCTTCAAGGAGCTACTCATGCTCAGTTTCTTGACTGGGTGCTGGATACACAGATGTGTGGGATCGAGGCATATGCTTCCAATTTGTTCACTTTCCTGTCTGTGTATTATACTTCAAGAAGTTAATTTAAAGACATACAGTGCTTTTAGTTTCATAAGCTATAAAATTCTTCTCTCACTCTTATTTCCTGTGTTCACGCTTTCATTACTGAATTTTAAACTCATGGTCCTAAGTCTGTGTCTCGTGACAGCGGGTCACCACCTTAACTACACTTTCATTTAAATTGAAATGAAATGAGTTCTCATCTCAGCTGATCCACGTGACTGGATACGGCAGGCCGCACTTGCTGACTGGTTCGTACACCAATGCTGAGACCAGGCCGGCGATATTAGGTGGCCCTATCACCATGATCTCTGGTATGTACACCTGACACAGAACGCCAGGTGAAGTTAATGAAAAACAAGGCGAGAGGGGAGCTTAATCCTGTCCAGGCTTGTTAATGAGAAAATATAATTACATACTTTGTATTTTCGGCAAGGAACTCATGGGGTTAGCAGACGTGGTTATGAATGTAACATTTCTGCTAAATCAGACAGTTGATAAATTACTGATTCAAAGTGTTAATTTCTTTTTGTGAATTCCTGTCATCATTGATCTGGGGGGGAGGAAAACTGCTGATTATCACCAAAAATATCCTTTATTCATCTTGCACATGATAAGGGCTCAATATAGTTTTATCAAATTGCACTATTAGTCAAAAATCCTGAGTCTGTTTTCCCCAAGCAGTTAATAGTTCATAGAATCATAGCAAAACAGAACCAGAAAGGTCATGTGGAATATACTCTATTGTATAATGAATGATATCTTAGAAGCTTGAAAGTATCTTGTGCATGAAAAAGCATCTGATTACATTTACTTGCTGTGGGTGATAGTTCATTAATCTGGAGGCTCCTATAAATAAGCAACTTTGGTTTTTCAAAGATGAGAGTAACCTTGAGAATATCATGCTAAGCGAAATAAGTCAGACAGAAATAGTGAAGAGCCCAGAGGAATCTCAACATGCCAATAGCTAATACTGTAGTGCTAAAGCAAGAAAACCATGTAAATTAATTAATTCATCTGAGCCAGAGGGAGATTTTAGTAACATGTGAGTCAATCTGCTCTGCCTGGGAAGCTTGGCAATGAGCTAGGCTTTGCCTTTCCCAGCTGCATCTAAAATCAATCACTGCTCTTTCCAGTCACACTGTACAGAAAATAGCACTTCTCGGGAGGCCTCAACACCAAGAACAATATAACTCTAGTTTACAGTAGGTTATCTCTTTTAGAAATTTCATTATAAAATCATTCAGTCATACAAAGGAGATATATGTATATATATACACACAGATATAGATATAGACATAAACACACACATATCTATATAATCTATCTTTAAGGTTTTCATATGTATGTTTCAGGTTATCTTATTCATTTTTAGTATGGAAAGATGTCCTGGAAGGAAAAAAGAATTCATGCTACTATCAGGGATTCACTTGATCAATTTAAACAGTTTAGAAAGTTGCATAATGTTAAAAAATATTTTGGGAGTTTAATAATTCTTATGGCCAAAAGAAATGATCTTAATATTGAATCTTCAATTTAAATTTCTTCCTCCTTGTTACCAGAGAGAAGACTCAGATTTTCTAGATAAATCAAAACCCAAAGAACTGATTTTGTTTGAAAAATTAGATCCTGCTATTCCTAAAAAGACTAGATTTGTTTAACCTTTAGTAGATACTTTAGAGGTAATTTGGTCAAGCCAAAAAATATTCAAAATCGCAGCACAGGCTTTTTAATTGTTGCCAAATTTTCTTAACTTAGAAAATACTTATTGAGCTCCTACAATGATATAAATGGAAATCCCATTGGCAGATTTCTAGTGCTTCCCAATCTGCCGTCTTTCCAGAATCCTAACTGATGAGGTTTAAATTTGTGCCCCATATCTTGCTGGGAGATTTCATAGGCAAATGGGAATACTAATTTATTTCATAAAATTGCTTTAAATGAATTACATTAGCTAATGTATACAAAGTACTTATCAGAGGCATAAATGTGAACTTTAAAATAGTAATAATGATAGTTTATAAGACATTATTATTAGAGCTCACATGGCTTTGTATTCAAGAAGTTCCCCTGCGGAGAGCTTACAAAGATTTCCTAAGAGGAAGTGACCAGAGCTAGAATTGTGGTTGTCACCTTTAGTCACACGCCAACCCACAACCCTGAGCTTCATGAAATTCTTTCTACCAGTACTTCCATCTGAACATTTCTTTTCTGCATGCCAAGATTCAGGTTAATGTCCCAATTCACCTCTCATGTAGGCAGTGTCTACTATGTTTCATTGATTTACAAAATTCCAGCAGGGAGGCAGGTCTGTCGAGCACAGTATAATGAATGTATGTATATATTGAGCAGGTAAAGGGAAGATCTAGTAACGAAATCATAGCTGACAGCTCACCTCTGCTACTAGTCACCTCTTGTGAACCAGGAAGCATTTGTGTCACATGTTCTGCTCAAGGAGAAATGCCTCATAAACAGGTATTAGGGGCAGAAAGCATTTAACTAAAGCTGGGTAGTCTCTCCAGAAAAACAAAACTAGGAAATTCTAAGCAGCTTTTTGTTCTTTGGACGAGATAATTACTGAGACTGAAATAGTAACATTGATTATTCCCATTAAAAAAACAATAAGCACAAAAAAATTACTCAAAATGGATTAAAGTCTTAAACATAAGGCCTACAACTGTAAAACTTGTAGAAGAAAACATAGGGGAAAACCGTATGACATTAATCTTGATAACGATTTCATAGGCAGGACACCAAAGCACAGGCAACCAAAGCAACCTGTGGGACTGCATCACACTAAAAACTTCCTGCACAGCAAAAGAAGCAACTGCCAAGGTGAAAAGCGACCAGTGGACTGGAGGGGGGCATGTGC
Organism: Macrotus californicus; assembly: GCA_007922815.1. Classification (NCBI taxonomy): domain Eukaryota; kingdom Metazoa; phylum Chordata; class Mammalia; order Chiroptera; family Phyllostomidae; genus Macrotus; species Macrotus californicus. Next base: position 28,372 of record VMDR010009665.1, read on the forward strand.
AAACCACGTATCTGATAAGGGGTTCATTTCCAACATATATAAGGAACTTCTACAAATCAACAGTTAAAAAAAATAACCCGATGGTAAAGTGAGTAAAGGACTTGGACAAAAAACACCTCTCCAAAGAAGACATACAGATAGCTAATAGGTATATGAAAAGATACTCAACACCATTAATCATCAAAGAACTACAAATCAAAACCATAATGAGTTATTACCTCACATTTGTTAGGATGGCCATTATCAAAAAACCCCAGAACAAAAGAAGTGTGGGCAAGGGCGTGGAGAGATTGGAGCCCTTGTGCCCTATTAGTAGGAATGTAAAATGGTGCAGTCCTTACTAAAAACAGTGTGGAGTTTCCTCAAGAAATTGAAAATAGCCCTGGCTATGTGGCTCAGTTGGTTGCAAGCATGGTTCTGTCCACCAAGGTGTTGCCAGTTGGATTCTGGCTAGGGTACATGCCTGGGCTGCGGTTTCAGTTCCTGGTTGGGGTGTGCAAGAGAGGCAACTGATTGATGTTTCTCTTTCACATTGCGCTCGCTCTCTCTCTCTCTCTCCCTCCCTCCCCTGTCTTTTCTCTCTAAAAATCAGTAAACATATCTTCAAGTGAGGATTTAAAAAAACTAAAAACAGAACTACCATATGATCTAACAATTCCACTTCAGGATATTTATCTGCAAAGAATTGAAATCAAGATCTCAGAAAGAAGTCTGCACCTCCATACTTATTGCAGCACTACTTACAATAGCCAAGACACAGAAGCAAGCCAAATGTCTGTCCATGGATGAATGGATAAAAAAATGGTATACATCTTTAATGGACTATTATTTAATCTTAAAAAGGCAGGAAATCTTGGCATTTGCAAAAATATGGAGGAACCTGGAAGACAGTATGCTAAGTGAAATAAGTCAGACTCAGAAAGACAAATACTGCCTGATCTCACTTTTATGTGATTCTAAACAGTCAACTCATAGAAGCAAGAGAATAAATTGGTGGCTGCCAGGGCCTGGGGCGCAGGGGGAAATGGAGTGGTGTTGGGCAAAGGGTACAGAATTTCAGCTATGCAAAAGTGAGTGAGTTCTTGAGGTTTCATGTACAGCACGGCGACTATAGTTAACAACACTGTGTTATATACTTGAAATGTGCTCAGGGTATATAGATCTTAAGTCTTCTCACCACACACACAGAAGAAAATGGTAACTGTGTGGAAATGATGGATATATTTATTAGCTTGATTGTGGTGATCATTTCACAACGTATATGTATGAAAGCATCAATTCAGACCTTAAACATATACAATGCTTATATGTCAATTTTACCTTCACAGAACTGTTTTTTAAAAAAAGTGATAGGCACATTGTCTCCTAAAATTTGTGTTAAAGACAGATACCAACGCATGTACTCAACCCCAACAAACACAACCAGAAATGAGAACTGATGGGATACTTTTTTCTATTTGTAAAGAAGAGAAGAAAGAAGGAATAAGATCTGGCCCATAGCTTCCTTGGCTGGAAACGCCTAGAAATTCTTGCATTTACTAGTTAAAGAAGTTGATTTATCTATACCCGTCTTTCCCAGCCCTGGCTGCACAGTAGAATCACCGAGGGAACTTTCAAAATGTACTGATGTCTGGGCCTGCTCCAAACCATAAGTCAGAATGTCTTGGTGATGAGGTTTGGGCATAGAATCTTTTTGGTTATCATTTGTTGTTTTATTTTTTTCTACAGTTTTATTACAGTGTAACTGGCTGCAGTAAACTGTGCACATTTAGCGTGTATGGGATGATGAGGTCTGATCTAAGTATACGTTGGTGAAACCAGCACCACAGTCAAGGCAACAAACATTTGTATAGTCTCCCCAAACATTCTTATGTGCTCTGGTGTCCCTTTCCTTCTCCACCCATGCCCTCCCCCGGGGACAACTGATCTGTTTTTGGCGACTATAGGTAAGATTACATTTTCCAGGATATCACAGAATTAGATTATACACTATATAATCTTATTTTTTTTTGGTCTGGCTTTTTTACTCAGATTCATGATTTTGATATTAATCTGCATTGTTATGGGCACCAATGGTTCATTTCCTCTTTATTGCGGAGTAGTATTTCTTATATTTTTTATTTCTTATATTTTTATCACATTTTGTGTATTAACTCACTTGGTAGATATTTGGATTGTTTTGAACTATTACAAATAGAATGCTTTAAATAATCATGTACAAGTTTTTACATAGACATATGCTTTCTTTTTTATTTTATTTTATTTATTTATTTTTAGAGAAAGGGGAAGGGAAGAAGAAAGAGAGGGAGAGAAACATCGATGTGAGACAGAAACATCAGTCAGTTGCCTCTCATATTCCCCGACTGGGAACCAAAACCGCAACCTAGGCAAGTGCAGTGACCAGTAATCAGACTGGTGACCTTCCACTTTGTACGATGACACCCAACCACCTGAGCCACACCAGTCAGGACATGGACATATGCTTTCTTCTCTTGGATAAATACCTAGGAATGAAATGGCTGGATCACACTATAAGTGCATGTATAGCTTTATAAGACACTGCCAGTTTACCAAAGCAATTGTACTATTTTACATCCCCACCAGCAGTGTGAGAGCTCTGGTGCCTCCGTACCATGGCCAACGCTTTTTTCATTTTAGCCATTATAGTAGGTGTCTGATGTTTCTAATTTGCGTTTCTCTGATGACTAGTGATTTTGAGCATATCTTTATGCGCTTAGTTGCCCTCTCTCTCCGTACACACGCGCACACACACACACACACACACACACACACACACATATCCCTCTATTTATTAAAATATTTTCTTCATTTTAATTGGGTATTTAGTTTTCTTTTTTCAGTTTTTAAATTTCTTTCTTTTTTATTATTCTTGTTTATATTATTACAGTTGTACCAATTTGTCACCCTTTGCCCTCCTCTGCCCATCCCACACCCCGATCCCACAGTCAATCCCCACACTATTGTCCAAGTCCATGGGTCATTCATACTTGTTCTTTGACTAATCCCCTCCTCTTCTTCCCTGCTCCCATCTGGTAGCTGTCAGTCTGTTCCAAGTTTCCATGTCTCTGGTTCTGTTCAGCATGTCAGTTTATTTTGTTCATTCGATTCATCTTATAAGTGAGATCATATGGTATTTGTCTTTCACTGCCTGGCTTATTTCACTTAGCTTAATAGTCTCCAGTTCCAATCATGCTGTCGCAAAAAGTAGGAATTCCTTCTTTCTCCCTGCTGCATAGTATTCCATTATGTACATGTATCATAGTTCTTGATCTACTGATGGGCATTTGAGCTGTTTCCAACATTTGGCTATTGCAAATAGCGCTGCTATGAATATAGGGGTGCATAAGTTCTTTTGAATTGGTGTTTTGGCATTCTTAGGATGTATTCCCAGGAGTGGAATCGCTGGATCAAAAGGCAGATCCATTTTTAGTTTTTTTGAGGAAATTCCATACTGTTTTCCACAGTGGCTGCACCAGTCTGCATTCCTACCAACAGTGCACTAGGGTTCCCTTTTCTCCACATCCTCGCTAGCATTTGTTGTTTGTTGATTTATTTTGGATGACCATTCTCACCGGTTTGAAGTGGTATCTCATTGTGGTTTTAATTTGCATCTCTCTGATGGCTAGTGATGTTGAACATTTTTCATACATGTATGTCTATGGGCCCTCTGTATGTCCTCCTTGGAAGTGTTTATTCCTTTGCCCATTTTTTCATTGGCTTGTTTGTCTTCCTGGTGTTGAGTCATATGGGTTCTTTATATATTTTGGAGATTAAACCCCTGTCCAATGTATCATTGGAAAATATGTTCTCCCATACAGTTGGTACCCTTTTCATTTTGATGATGGTTTCTTTGGCTGAGCAGAAGCTTTTTAATTTGATGTAGTCCCATTTGTTTATTTTTTCCTTTATTTTCTTTGCCCTAGCAAAGGAATATTAGCAAAAATATTGCTACATGGGATATCTGAAATTTTACTGCCTATACTGTCCTCTAGGACTTTTATGGTGCCATGACTCATAGTTAAGTCTTTTATCCATTTTGCGTTTATTCTGATGTATGATGTAAGTTGGTGGTCTAGTTTCATTTTTTCATATGTAACTGTCCAGTTCTCCCATCACCGTTTATTAAAGAGGCTATTTTTATTCCATTTTATGCTCCTGCCTCCATTGTCAAATAATAATTGACCATAGAGACATGGGTTTATTTCTGGGATCTCTAGTCTGTTCCATTGATCTATGCATCTCTTCTTATGCTAGTTCCAGACTTAATTACAGACTTTAATTATAGTGACCTTGTACAATAGTTTAATATCAGGTATTGTGATCCTTCCAATTTTGTTCTTCTTTCTCAGGATTGCTGAGGCTATTGGGGGTCTTTTTTTGTTCCATATAAATTTTTGAAATATTTGATCTAGATCTGTGAAATGTGCCATTGATATTTTAATAAGAATTGT
>VMDR010009666.1:0-32849 GCA_007922815.1 Macrotus californicus
TTCTTCACTCAGTTTTGGAGGATTATATGTTTTGAGAAATTTGTCCATTTTGCCCAGGTCTTCAAATTTCTTGGCACATAGTTGTTCATAGTAATTTCTTATAATCTTTTGTATTTCTGGGTATTGGTTGTAATTTCTCTTCTTTAGTTTCTGACTTTATTTACTTGGGTCCTCTCTCTTTTTATCTTGATGAGTTTGTTTAAAGGTTTGTTGATTTCATTTACCTTTTCAAGGAACCAGCTCCTTTGGATCATTCTTTTAGTCTCTATGTCATTTAATTCTGCTCTGATCTTGATTATTTCCTTCCTTCTACTTGCTCTGGGCTTTCTTTATTGTTGTTCCTGTAGTCTCATAGATGTAGAAATTTTTTTGAAAATTTTCTGTCTTTTTTGGGTAGGCCTGTATTGCTATGAATTTCCCTCTCAGGATTGCCTTTGTCATATCCCATGGGTTCTGGGCTGTTGTGTGTTAATTTTCATTTGTTTTCAGAAACTTTTTGATTTTTTTCCTTGCTTTATTGTTCACCCATTCATGGTTTAATAACATGTTATTTAGTCTCCATGGCTTTGGTTGTTTTTGAGTTTTTTCCTTGAGGTTGGTTTCTATTTACAAGTCTTTGTGATCCAAGAACATTCTTGCTATGGTTTAAATTTTCTTGAATTTGTTGAGGGTTGTTTTGTGTCCTATCATGTGGTCTCTGTTTGAAAATGTTCCATGTGCATTTGGAAGGAATGTATATTTTGCTTGTTAGGTGTGAAAGCTTCTGTATATATCATTTAAGTCCATTTGATCTAGAGTATTGTTCAATGCCACAATATCTTTGTTGATTCTTTGTTTGGAAGATCTATCCATTGTTGACAGTAGGGTGTTAAAATCCCTTACTATAAATGTGTTGCTGTCTATATCTTTCTTGAAGTCCTCCATGATTTTCCTCATTTATTTAGGTGTTCCTATATTGGGAGCATATATGTTTACAATGTTTATATCTTCTTGATGGATTCTACATTTAAGTATTATGAAGTAACTTTCTCTATCTCTTTTTATGGACTTTGTTTTGAAATCTATTTTGTCTGATATAAGTATTGCTACCCCAGCTTTTGTTTCCTGTCTATTTGCTTGGAAGTTTTTTATAACCCCTCACTTTAAGTCTTTATAGGTCTTTTGTTCTTAGATAGGTCTCTTGTAGACAGCATACATGTGGGTCATGTTTTCTTATCCATTCAGCTACTCTATGTCTTTTGATTGGAGCATTTAATCCATTTACATTTAAGGTTATTATTGATAGGTACTTATTCATTGCCATTTTTTTTTACTTTGTAGTTGTTTTCTTCTCTCCCTCACTCTTTTCCTTTATCTTCTTAAAGCAGTTCCTTTAGCATGTCTTGCAGTGCTGGTTTCGTGGAGGTGTATTCTTTTAGCCTTCTTTTGTCAGGAAAATTCCTTATTTCACCCTCCATTTTAAATGGCAGCCTTGCTAGATAGACAAATGCCAGTTTTAATAGCTAATTATATTGTTATCTCTTTCTCCTGCAATTCTGCACTTACCATATGTGTCACTCAATTTCTCATGATTTATTATGCATTCTCTCTATTAATTGTATTTTAAAAGCTTTGAGGGCAAGGATAGCAAAAATAATCAATGACATTATTTTCATACACTGCTATAAGCAACTTTGCAAATATTAAATTATTTGGAGTTCATTGCAACACTATTAGGTGCTATTAAGTACTTTCCTCATTTTGTTCACAGATAAGAAGAGAGAGAGAGATTAAGTTACTTGCCCAAATTCACAGTGCTAGTAAATGTTAGAAACAGAATTTGACTCGCATGTAGACTAGCTCATCCTTACCTATGAAACTGAAACTCTGTATAGCTAGGCAGCATGCTGACAACACAGTAGCTGCTAAAGAAACCTCCTGGTTGAAGGTGGTGGGAAATGCCCTCAATGCAGAAGGGAGTGTATGTTAATGATTCTTCCTTTTTACCTCATCCCTTCATCTCCTCTGTTCAACAAACATAGGGGACAAAACAAACAAACCAAGAAATAAAGCTGAGGCCAAAAGAGTAGACCGTGTTTTGGACCACTTTTAATCCTTTCATATTTTTGAAATAAACTTTAAAGTAATGAGAGCAGAATTATATTGACATTGACCTTTCACTGCTCTCATGTTCTCTCCTGTTGGGTAACTATAGAAAATAATAGATGTTGCTTCTCTGTGAAAAAATAAGTAATAAGAGCAAAGGTTGAAGAATGTGTTAATTACCTTGTGGAGTATTCAACAGTCCTGCCCACGACAGATAAAAAAGCCCTACTATGATCAAATATTTGGTCAGAGTGCCTAAGAAGGGGTTAGGAGGTTGGAGTCCTACAGTTTTGTCAAGAATTTCCCCAATATGAATTAGCTACTATTGTCCAAGACTGTCTCCATGCAAACCAGATTTGGGGGTTGGCAGATAGAGGAGAGAAAAGTAATTTCTAAGAAGATGAGCATATGATAAATACTCTCTGTTTAAAGAAGGCCATTATGAAAGTCTAATAAGTTGCAATGAGTGGCACCTATAAAATCAGTGCTCTGTCTATTTGCTTTCTCATTTGATGGCAAACAAAAGAGTATGCTTGGGAATGACTGCAGAGCCTGGGCAGTTTTTCTAACTCATCTGCTGATTGTTCAGAGATTTTCCCTGTGTTTTATATTGAGCAACGTGAACACAGCATATATGTGTTTTGTGGATAAGTAGAGAAAAATGAATTTGCAGACACTTTCCCAGACAAGACAGGAAAGCACTGTTTGAACAAAGTGAAAATTGGACTGCTTTATTGGCTGATCACAGCACTGATGTCCAAAGCTTTCAGACCATATAATAGTCTTAAGTTCAGGCACACAGCACTAAAAGGAGGAAGAGAGCAAAGCTGATCTGCAGGATGGTGGAAAGTTAAAAGAAAAACGAAGAGCCTTTATCCGAGGAAGCAAACTGACTAGTTATTTGGTCAACTTTAAAGGGAAGGAACCATTGAATTAATTACAGCCGCTATTGGACACTTGCTAATAGAAACCATCACAAAACGATTTCCTATTTTTCTGAGCTATGATTCACAGTTCCAAGCACACACCAGAATAAAAATTCACTAAAGAACAGCCAGCCATTTATTATCACCATGGGTGAAAATAGAAATCTCTACTCCTCTTCACCACCTGGAAAACCATGGGAAACCAGGGAAAGTTGACTCTTACTAAATGGAGAATGATGGAGCTAGTTGGCAGCTTTCATACCACTACACAAAGTCAAAAGTGCTCATTTTGCAAATTACTCTATCACAAAAGATATTTACTGCAGTGCCAATAAACACTGAATGAATCATTGCCATGAAGCTATACACTAATAAATGTCACCAGGCAGACAAGCTATCTGCTGAGTTGGGTTCTTGTTTATTGGGAATGTAAAAAAAAAAAAAAAAGAAGGTTGTTAAAGCTGTGTAACAGTTCTCAAATTAATGGTTCACACAGGAACGCAAGAACATATTTCAGGACAAATAATGTCTAACAAACCTGAATCACTGAGAGTTTATTTAAGATCCTACCCAACTTCTAAAGCAGGCACTGTTCAATACACACACAGTTTCTTATCTTAAGAAAATAAAAGAGCACTCCATATTTTTGCTTCCATTTTGACTTTTTCATGCTTTAGACTATATGAAAAATGTGCATAGAGTTAAGATTTTTAGGGGCTGGCAGTCAGTTTTTCTGAAATCCAAGTGACTACAAGCAAAAATACTTTGAGAAGGGATAACATTATTTTCTACCTGACTAAGTGCCCAGCTTGCATGCACTAGTTGCAGCAGAGGCTGGGCCCTGTAATGAAAGAACTGACACCAAGTCATAAGACATAGCATTCAATTTAAAAAAATACACAAATGACAAAAAGTTCAGGAACGTTTTGCTGACAAATTAAGTTTGAAGGTAATCAAAGACTGGGCTTACAGTGAGGATCTATAAAACACTCATGAATTTTGAAAATGCAATCTTGACATCATCTGTGGATATTTACTTCTGATTCAAGTTTCCTGTGAGCACCCTGGCATTATTATAGGGTATATAATACCCTATAATAATAGTGCAGTCCTTACCTCCTTACCTTTACAACACTAAATAGTCAAGTGATTTTGACAGTGTCTCAGAGAATTAGTGACTACATGTCCAGCCTGCCCATTGCAAGAAATATAATGGAAACCTAACTGGGTACAAAATTTCAGAGCATAGCCTTAACTCTGAGAACCATTCATGACACAGGTGGGTATCATTGACCTGAGATATATGATGCCCCAGGACAGGTTTGCTAATCTTTGGCAGGAAACCCTGATATGAAGCTAGATCTGGAAGGGAAAGACTGTGCACATTTTGCAGGACTTCAATGGAGCACATTCACTTGGGAAGAGAGGAAGTCAGAACTGAGAAGGCCAGAAAACACTCTCAGAAAATCCCACTCATATCTGTTTTGTGCTTTATAGTCTACAGATACTTTTATTCACACAGTATCCCTGGGAGGTAAGGAGCACAGGTGTTATTATTAATGAGTAAATCACCTTTTCTATAAACACTAACTGTTCCAGGTCATATCTTAATTCTTTTGCATTTACCTAGCACCTCAACCACCCATTTGTTTATATTGCTTACATAATTTCAGGAAGATAAGATTTGGGGGCCAGGAAAGAGTGCAACAGTTAATGGATATCATGCAATTTCAGGGCTTCCTGGGAGGTTTTACTTGGCTGGCCCTAGGTTGCCTCCCATGCAGCCTAGCACCAGAATCCACATCTTTTCTCTTTAAGTTATACAACTTTTTGCTCTATTGTCCTGTCTCTAGAAAACACAGAAACAGCCTGTAAAATAGCTATCTCCTGGTTTCACTCAAAGAAAGAGAAAGGGAGAGAAGGAGAAAAGGAAAGAGGGAATCAGAGGACTCTATATAAGCTCTGAAAATGATGTTCCAGGAAAAAAATAGAAAAGAGGTTTTCTAGACTTTTGTTATTAGTTAGTTATATCTTAACCCAAAATTTCACTGCTTTTACCATAGAGTAGAAACTGAAAAGTTTTTCTGTCTTCTTGGTCTCGATTTACAAATTTAGCTAAATAAAAAAAAACTAATGATTGTGAAAGCATGTAAAAACTAAGAGTACTATTCTTTTATCTCAAGGCTGAAACTCAACATTTTATTACTTCTAATCAATCTTCTGTTTCTTTTGCAAATATCTGTCAGTATCTCTGACTCAAATTAATAGGAAGCACTTTTTAATATAAAATTCTTCTTTAAAATAAAAATAATCCTCTAAAGTCATTTTCAAGTTCGGTGCAGAGATAAGAATGATTCTAGATGTTGTAAATGTGTCAGAAACAGGCTTGTGTGTTCAGTATGGTTGCTATTAACCATATGCAGTTATATACATTAAAGTTAGTTAACAGTAAGTAAAATTAAAAATTCAGTTTCTTATGTGTGCTACATACATTTCAACTGCCACAGAGCCACCTGCTGCTAGTGATTACCATGTTGGACAATGCGGATGTGAAACAGCCCCATCACTGCGGAAAGTGCTACTAGTATAGGGGGTTTATATCAGCTTTGTGACAAAATCACGAGAGAAAGAAAAAAGAAAATGAATCACTATCTTTCTCTTTCTGCTGCTTCCCAAGCTTTTAGCTGTTGACTGAATGGACATAGGAGACCAAATGACGAAAAACAGTAAATATTGATGAAAGAGGTTACCATATTTCTAGGGAATAGCCTACTCCTTCTTCATGCATTATCAAGGGAAGATGAGAACGGATATATAACGTCCTCTGTCTACATGATGTGTTCCCTGGAAACTTCCCTATTTAAAAAGTCACTACCTAATCCATCTTGTATATCCTATATACTCCAAGAGGTGTAGGATAGTTGTTAGGAAAAAGAAAAAAATACTCTAATAGAATTCCTACAAACCTTTGAGAACAAAAGATGATAAAGATGCTACCATTCTATTGCACAGTAAAGAATACTAAAACCCCAACAGGAGAAATAGCACAGCCTGGAAAGAAGCAATGATATCAGCTTCATTAGGAGCTTTATAGTTTCTCAGTTTTATTCCTTAAATGCTGAGCATTAAAGTATTTATGGAGAGTCACACAGGCCTGCTTATGTGATGAGGTCTCGTCACCCTTAAGGGTGCTCTTCTCTCATAGAAACTCATTTCACATCTCATCAGTTATAACCAGGAGCTGAGGAGCCTGCATTTTCACTTCTCTGAGTTAAGAACACAGACACACAACTACAGAGTAAAGGGTGAGGATTTCTCCCTAATTAGCCTAGCTCAAGCAGCCCCCATTTCTGGAAATGAAACAAGCCTTCCGGTCTTTTCCTTGGGGCACTCAGCAGAGTGATCACTGTGACATACTTCCAGGGTATTTTAGGAGCTTAGGGGAAATATGCCAGGCTTGTTTTTCCAGGTACGCAGTTACAGAGGGAGTGTTTGGTGCTCTCTTGTTCCTTTGAGCAGCACTTGGCAGGGGAGTTTCGTATAGAGCTCTGCAGACCTCTAGAAGTAAAAATATTATGACACATGTTTCCAAGAGATGCTTTAGACAGCAGTTTCCAAAGATGCCAACATTTTAGACCCATTCGTGTGACTGAACAAAGACATCAAGGGCTTCCCCTTCCAGAAACTAATTGTTTACAGGAATTTACAGGTAACAGCTATTGTGTACAGAGACAAGAAGGGAACTAAGAAAAGGACCCTGTCTGGGAGGCGAGAGTCCTTTTGAGTGTATGTTTTTCTCTGCCATTTCCACAATAAAGAATTTTAAAAAATCAAGCTGTAACTTGTATCTGACAAGAAAGTCACGAGGAAAATAAAACACTCTCCAAATACATCAAAGGCTGAACTTGAATGTTTTCTCTCACAGTTATGACTAGATAGAGATCTTGTCATCTCCTGCATTATTTTAACTCTAACCTGATTACTGCTTTCTGCACTCACCTTCAGGTTATAACTAAACATTACAATATTCAGGTTCTTGAATGCAAGGACAATGTCCAACCTAGAGGTCATCAGTATAAATACAAAACACAGATGAGAACACTCTCTGGATAGGAGGTCCTTTTCCCCCGTTTGAAAACTGTGTGGGTGGAGTAAGAAATTCTTGTGACTAAGAGAGTATGTTCTATGTAGGTCTAAAATAATGTGTTTCCCCTGTGTAAGGTAAGCATGGTCACTGTCCCCGGCTTCCTGTACTTCCCAAGTGCAAAACACCAGTTATGACGTATCCGTTTTCATTATGCTCAGTTACCTCCCAACTTACTATTGTGTTATTGTTTTCAGGACAACAAAACTGTTTTACAAAGCTGGAGATTTTATTCAGGGAGCACTATCCCTTTTTTATTGTTTTGGTGGATACTGATTAAAAAGCAACTTAACAACAATTCCTAAAAATAATTTTTACTTCACATTTTAGTTACATTTTTAAACATTTTCTGCTTGATGTTTCATATCTTGAAAAACACATTTCATATGCAATGAATTACCTGATCCCCAGACCACCCTGTAAGGGACTATCTGGTATATTTTCTTAGGCCCATTGCACATGTGTGAAAGCTGAGTCTCTAGACTTCAGTGACATGCATGTGCTCGCACAGCCAGGAAGCGATAAAGCTGCTGTCACTGTTAGGGACAGCACTAACTCCCCTAAGTCTACTCTTTCATGCTCAACAAAATACTGTATATTTTAAAAGAGAGAGCACAGTGTGACTAGTAATGAGAATATAGACTCTGGAACCAGTCGATCAGAGAGTAGGTCCTGGCTCTGTGATTTATCAACCATGCCAGATTGGCCAACTTACTGGTCCTCTTAGGCCTCAGTTTACTCACCTATAAAGAGAGAATAAAAATAGCATCACCTTCCCCCTTTATAGCAGTACTGAGAAACTGCTAAGCGAGTTAATGATTACTTACAATAGTATCTGATACATACTAAGTGCTCATGAGTGTTCGTTATTATAATTATTACTAAAGGTTACTGCCCTCTTCTTAAATTTTTGTTTTTCTTATTTCTTTTACTTATTTTTTATCACTTTTCCATAATTTCAGAGCTGATTGCCCAGGTAGCAGCCAATAGTATTTAGAAAAAATTAGCATTTGTAAAAGAAAAATGTGTTCATATTTACAGAATGAAAAGTCTCCAACAATGTATATTTTCTGAGAAATCATTTGCTGACTTTACTGTGCTTAATTTTTAATGACTTGATTGCATTAAAGTTTGGCTCTTAGCATTTTCTTAAAGAAACTTAGATTTTGCAGTCATATCCTATAAATAAATGCCATGCTCTTTCTATAAGGAGCCAAGTAAGCTCTGAAGTTACTTCATCATACGTTTGATTACATATGTATTCTAACACGGCTGGGTCAGCTTACATGGATTAGGAAAAGGAGTCCCTTCTTTAGGATGGATTTGGATCCTCCCCAGCTCATTCAGCTTGACACATTTAGTGCAAGTACAATTTCAGCTCCCCATCATCCGCCTGGCTGGATGCTCCTGTGCAGTGAACAACCTAAACAATGGTATGCAATGGTGCTGCCTTCCAGCACCCTGTGGATTGCACGACTTTTGCAGTGGAAACTGCCAGATGCAGCATTACAACCAAGACCTTTGAGGACAACATACCTCATGATACTTTTTCACAGTCTTCCCCGAATTGCACTTGCAGGACTTCCAGCTGACCGTCCCACAGCCACAGTTTCCTCCACAGCGCTGCACCAGGAGACAACGTGGAAAGAAGACCACGTTGGTCAGCTTCAGCTCCTCTCTCAGGTTCACTGAGTAATTCCTGGGAGTGCAACTGTACCGCTTGACATCATCATTGAGCCTGTCCAGGTCAACTGCAAGGAACACACACATTGTTCAAGCAAGTGCACAGCTGTAAGCTCTCAGTGTGTGTTTTGGGAAGTGGGAGGGAAGAGTCTCTGACAACAATCTTAATCTGAGGACTGAATACGTCCTTGGGATCTCAATTACTATTCCAAACACCAGACGTGGAAAGTCTAATTTTTCTTTTGATCCTGTCTGCCCTTCAAAAAAAAAAAAAAATAACCGTCAGCAACAACTAAAAACCAAAAAACCCTCAAAAACATGACTAAGTCTATATATTGGCTCAAATTTCCTTATAGGTTTTTTTAACGCAAAAAAAAATCTTCTGAGGTTAAAAATAGAAATGATCAGCAATGTAAAATAATTGCCTTCTTAAAAAATTTCTTCTTGATATTACTTAAAGCTAATTTGAATCACATCAGGGACACATTAGGGACAATTGTCCTAATATAGTTGAATGGTGATGAAGTTTTACAAGAAAATGTGAGAAAGAAAAAGGTTTTATGAGAAAGAAAAAGGTCTTAGCTCATTTTAACTCAAAGGTCAACCAAAACATGAAAGGAAATGGCGTTTTCTGGGTGGTGCAGAGGGTGCATATTTGTGCACTGGGTCCTAGATGGCAGTATAGCTTAGTGGTTGCGTTCCTGGCTCCGCAGGAAAGATGCAGCTGCTTTCACATCATGGCTACGCCTCCTTTTAGCTGGAAAGTTGCCTGACTACTCTGAACCTCTGTTTCATCTATAAAATGTAAATAGTACAACTGCCTCTTTCACAGCAATATTTGAAGGATTGAATCGAGTGTGCATGACACTCAATTAACGCTATTTATTATTTTTCACTTTGATTAATTTTCTTTGTCCCTGAATATTTTCCTTTTAAAGTCAAATGGTCAAAAATTAAAAGAGAGAAAAATGCAGGTCTTTCTTCTTTATTGCTTTCTTTGGGCCATTCATCTATGCAAATGATTCTTTGGGGGTATGTTTACTGGGACTTGTATGAATGAAGACTATCACTCTAAATTTTCAAATTTTAGTCATAAATAGGTATAAGAATTACACTTATATTATTATATTATATAAATTACATTTTAATGAGTAGTCTTAAAATCCATCTAATCATCCACCCACTTGACATCCGAACCCCCTGACTGATGAGCGCATGCACGACTGTGTTCTCGGAAGAGTGCAGTTAGAGAAATTTCCTCATCTGCACGGGTTCCACACCATTTCCTAGTGCACTTCCCTTGTCACCACAGGCCACCGCAGGAGGAACCCCACAGATGTTGGGCAGATAGCATCAGGCTGACCCCGGACTTTAGCTCCAAGTGTCTCGGTCGCAGTCGAAGACTGCTTGAGGTGCAGTAACGAGTACTCTTTGGGGCAGAGGTCAAAGGCTAAGGATGCTGTCAGTAGAAGGCAACTGAGGGGAACTGAAAGAAAAGAAGTTACTAGTGGGTGAAGAGTCCACTTAACCCCATGGAGTCAGCTGAAAGACTGGCCAGTTGGCTGCAGGAAGCCTTGAATAAGAATTGGCAATTGGACTGGTGCCCTGCCCTGAGTCCCTTTCCACGTGACCAACTATGCCTTGACTCTCAAGGGCAAGCGTTTCTCCCTGAACAATTATATGCTGAGCCCAGGACACTGTGGGGGCTGAATAAATGCTAAATAGTTACTGTGTATAATTTATTGCTGTTTTTTTCTTCCTTTCTAATGGTGTCATACATTTTAGCTATAATCAATCCAGATTTAAATTGAGTGAAGTCTGTCTTGGGAAAGGAAACATTTTATTGCTGCTAAAGCCCTGCAAATAACTGCAAGCAAAGCAAGAAGGATTACATAAATGGATTAAGAAGTGCAGCGACCATCCATTACCAGTGTCACCCTGAGGCAAATACTGAGCTGGCCTGTGGACAGGGCTGACGCACAGGGCCAAGTCTGCCGCTTGTGGTAATGGGAATATATTTTGACTAGTGCCGTGGAGTACAGAGGTGCAATTATCAAGGTGAGGCCATGACGTGTGGGAAGCAGTGAGGGATAGGTAGGAAGTAATGGTACAGAGTCTCTCTTTAGTTCAGTCCTCTGCCAGGCACCTCGCACCTATGACTACATCTCCTGGTCCCCCACCCTTTCGAGGTGGCTATTACTTACCCAAAGTGAAGAGTAAGTGGGAAAACTGGCATTGAAACCCTTTGGCTCTATAGTCTTTGTCACAGTGGTGGAATGGGGGAATGACAGGTTCCCAATAGCTGACGGAAGGACACCCTGCCCCTTGTGCTGTATCAGGTTTTTCTGTAGACTGTTGTACTAGGGACAGGGGCGGGGGTGAATGGCTGTGTCTTTATCTCCAGAATATATCCAAGCCAAATTACAGTATGCTTCCCCTATGGGAATGTAGCTAAACACCAAAGTGCCCTCCCCACACCAGAATAAGGTATATATGTCTTACTTGCCTTAAAACCCAGTTCTGTGCATTGTATCACCAGTTTACTGATTAGAACGGGTTACTTCTGGTTCCTCCCCACCATGAGGAGATTTACCACGCCGTCAGGCTTATGCATCAATTCCCTAATGTGACTAAGAACTGTGGCCCAGTGTGACTGCTATGGAATCCAGCTGCCCTGCTTATCAGGGGATTGAAACCACAGGGACACTCCATTTAGAACTAGAACTAAAAGGTTCTTCTGATTGGATGCAAATAACTTCAAAGCAAGATTGCAGACTTTCTGCAGGGGATATTGAGTTTCCAGTCGAGGAAGACTGATTAGCAATGCAGCAGAGCAAGGAGCCAGGCAACAGGCTGAGCAGCAATGAAGACTTCTGATGGTACCTGGGGGCAGAAGCTGGGCTCTGGCATGAGACTGGTGGGAGGGAGGAAGGCCAAGAGGGACATGTTCAGGGAGAAGGGCTGCCCTTTCCTTTCCTTCTTCAGTCTCCGTGGAGGAACATTATAGGGCAGCAAGAATGTTCCAAATTTAATTCAAAGGCCCATTCATTTCTCATAATTTCCCTAGTTCACCCAGGTGTACATAATGTTGTAATTCCTCTTCAGCTGTTTTTTTTAGTTCGAGTCTTCTTGCCTTTCCCTGGCTCTTTGACGTCAGTTAACTTTTCAGGGCCATGTACTGACAATCTGTTGAATGGGCTGCGAAGTCTGCCCTGTCCTCAAGGGCTTCCCTGGGCACTTTAATCCAGTGTGTGCCCCGCCCCCCTGCACAGTGCCATGGGAGCCCCCTTCTGCCAGCAGCCCTGACCTCAAAGCGTAGCCCAGCCACAGGAGTTCCTTGGCCTGTTATTGGAGTGCTGGGCTCTGAGCACTGGGGTGTGAATGTGTGAAGCAATGGTGCATCGGAGAAAGCACATCCTTGTTCAGTTTCTAGTCTGTTAAGGCTTAGGTGTGGGAGAAGGGAGGGTCCCCCTGGCATTTTTGATCCTGGCCATTTATATTCCTAAGTACCAGGTAACATGCAAAGCTCTGCACACAGATGATTACATGACACCCCCAGAAATCAATGAATTGTATACCATTATTGCCCTGATTTTTACAGTTGAGAGAGTTGAGATTTCAGAAGGTTAAGAACAAACGTGGTCCCAACGCCACATGTTCAGTCAGCGGTGGAGCCAGAGTTTAAATTCAGGCTTTTTCAAGCCTCTTGCACTTATGAGCCCCAGTGTGAAGATTTGAAGGAGGGTACAAAGAGCAGCTTCCATGAGCCACGTTGGAGCCTTCCCCCTAGAGAGCACTTGCTGTCCAAATGACCTGGCTTCCTAGGTGTGCTGACAGGCACGGACCTGTCGTTTTCAAGATGTTGTCAGTTACATACACCCCAGCATGTGCCCCTGTGCGCACACCGCCATCTGTCAGATTCTACCTGAACAGTGCGCCGTGTTCTGGCCAATAAACCAGGCAGATAGATGTAAGCGAGCCTACTTTTTTCTGTGATGTGGAGCAATATGATGGGTTTCTTCTTTTCAGCTAAACTGAGGGGTCTTTTGTCTATTCATGATTTTCATTTTGCTTTATTATTTTCTTTATTTAGACGCTTCTCTTCCACTAAGATGTCACGTTCTAAGAAACAGTTCATTATCGTTTTATCCCGCCTTTCCTAGTGCTCTGCCCCTAGAGGAAGGACCAAATATTGGTCATTTAAGTCCCCCTCTTCTAAAACCATTTGGTTTCAACAATTAGAAACAGGGTACTGCTGAAAGAAATACATCTTTGTCGTCTAAGGACATGGGCCATTTTAGAATGTTTGAAATAACTAATTAAATCCAATAAAAAAAAACAAAAACAAACTGAAGTCACTATGAACCGCCGGACAAGTGTTTCCGATTTTCTTTAAATATCTATCTTTTGTGACTCTGAATGAAAACCCAGAAACTTAAAATCCAAATTAGAGAAAGTCTCAGCCATTTATAGCCCTAGTAAGCGATCCACATTTTCTTTGCAAGGAATAGGTGCTGAATAACTATTATCTGAATAAATCAAGCTACTGCTGGTGTTAGATTAGAATTGGGGAACTAGGGTTCTAGAACTACGGTGCATGGAGATAACGGTCCCAAAACCCATGCAGTCTAGAAGTGCCACATAGGACAGAGGATGGCATCAGGAAGGCTGGTCCCTAACACATATCAAAAGCTGCTCAGGAATATATCCTTTGCCAAATGGAAAATATTGTCATAATCTGTCACGTAAAGTGCTAAAATTTTGATGTTGTTGTTACAACATTAGGTTTATAATGCTTTAGGTAGGGGTGAGAGGTGAGGGGAATATATATATATACACATATATAATAGTAGTATTTTTATATCAAACAACTAGGGGATCTTAGCCTCTCTCAAGGTTCATAAATTCCTCAGGAAGAGTCTTCATCTTTGTGGACATTACAAGCTCACTATAATTTTCCAATTCCCTTTTCCATAAATTAGCACATAATTGTGAAAGCTGTTTTCACCTTTCAACCCCAATTGAGAAGTGCAAGTAAATATGGAAAGAACAATTATCTTACAACTTTTAATGAGGGAATGTCAAGGCATTTTAAACTTAAAATCTTGAATTCCATGACTCCATTTGCTGGTTTAATTTCTAACGACTGGAAACATTTACCATTTGTATTTACAGAAATCAACCTAAATTATATTAACAAGTTCCCAATCAGACAATTCCTAATTTTCAGGGTTTAAAAACACTGTTAAGTAATGAGTGAATGAAAATGTACTGTGTGCCTACTATGTGCCTGGTACTGTGTGAGCCTCTTTCACAGACTCCAGTATCACTGAACCCTCATAGCCTTACAGACTACCATTCTACATTGGATAGTTGTACGTGCGATGCAGGAGTTAAGTGACTTGTCCAAAGTCATTGGACATATAGTAGGCATTTGACAAATATGTGCTGAAAAATGAATGGATGAGGGCAAGAATATCTGCAAGGCATTGAATTAGGCATTAAAGCAGCTCATACCATCATAAGACCATTCTAAGAACTCTAGGAACTTGTGACCTGGGGAGACGTATGAAGTACATTTATGTATGAAATGAAAAGTGAGAACACAAGTTAGGAGAGGAGAAGAATCAAGGAGATCTCAAACATCCCGTGTTCTCTTATCTACTAGACTATGAGTCTCTGAACCTTAAACACCATGAGTTTCCCACAGCATGGGCTTTGCAGCCAACAAACCCAGATAAATGTCATACCTCTCTACACTTTGTAGATGTTAGGGAAAACTTCTGAATTTGTTTCTTTTACCATATAAAATGGGAATAAGAATACTCTCCTGCCAGGAAATTTATTAAGACTGACTGAGCTGAGTGTTTGAAGCACAGGTCCAAATCCTAGCTCTTGGTAGATATGTCCCACTTCATTGTTGAAATGAGTAAAACAGACCAATGAGGTAAAGATAAGAATAGAATCACACAAACAGCCAACATTCTGCAATTGATGATCACTAAGAAAAGAAAGGTCATGCCCACCTTGATCCAGATGTTGGAAGGCAACGATCACGTGTGTTCGGTTTAATGTCATGGGACTTAGCACACTCCTTTGTGAGTGAAGACACTTACTGAGCCAGATCTCGCAGCACCAGCAGTTTCAGCAGGGGTGTGTGTTCTAGGAAGGGTGGGCTTTCTCCTTAAGTCCACTGGGGTCGTGAGAAGAAGGATGCTGGAGGGGCTCCCAGTATTTCACAGAAAAAGGGGTACAGGATCCACCAGCCAAACCCATTCATCTCTAACAAGAGTGATTGTTAGGGGAAAGGCACCTTTGCCCACGCAGACATTAACATTTTCCTATGGCTTTCCACCACCAAATGGGTTTTTCGAATCAGTCTGTATCGGGATCACATGCCTAGATGGGAGGAGTCACTTGAATGATGGCAGTGAGGTTAGAAGACCCACAATGATGGACAACCTCGACTAGGGGAAGAGCAGGGGCTGCCCTCGTAGGGGGAGGGGATCCTTGTCGCTGCTCTGAGCTTTTCTCCAGCCATTTCCTGAGTGTGCCCTGGCAGACACGTGCAACACAAGAAACAGTGTGGTCTTTAGAACTGAGTGAGTGGGGGATCTAGATGCTTACACATCGTATGAGTTATAAACAGTGCCTATACTTTAAAAAGAAAAGATTTGTAAAGGAAACATCCAGCAAGCAAAACGGTGCCAGAATGTTTCTGGGTAAATAGTATCATAGAAAAGTTTAGTACTTGGCACTCATTTTGTAAACTTCTACTGAGTGTACTGGTTATAAAGATACCTAAGTCTGACAATATTTGTGCACTCTGTAGGAGGTTTTCCAGTTTCCTGATTATCTTACAGCCTTCCAGAGAAGAGAGCAGAGGAGTTCACAGAGGTATCCTGCTTCTGGGCAGATTTTCCTATTCAAGTAATAATAGTAGTTATCATTTACTGAGGGTCCACTGGGTGTTACATACTCTGCTGTTATTAATTCTGACACAACTTTGCAAAGTGGTTATGACTAGAGACACTTAACATGGCAGAAAACAGAGGCTCGGGATCTGTAAGTGACTTCTTCAAGGCCACTAGGCTTAGCATTTGAGTTAGAATTTCATCTCAAGTTTACACAACTACAAAGCCCATGCCCTGCCCACTCCAGCACTCCTCTCCTTCTCTATTTCTATCAAATTTATGGTTAACAATTTTAATATTGATAAAGAAAGCTTTTACTTGGTGCATACCACATGGTTCAGGAAACTCAGTGAAGCTAACTCTCATTCAATAGGAGAAATTAGAAAAACAAATCCATTTCAATTTAATGTGCTTAGTACTTCTGTGTGTTTAATTTACAGATAGATAGTTACAGAAGAATGATATTTCAAGACTGACTTGTCTAATCCATCGCTAGTGCCAGTCCAGGGCTTCTTGCAAATTCTTACCCAGATCTCAAATAGGCAGATAGAGTCGCAAGCGTTCGACTTGTGGGGACTTCAACTTGTTTCTAAAATATGTGCATACACTCTGAAATTGCCACCTTCTAAATCACTACAGAAAACTTGTGTCTTTGAGGTTAGCATGCAGGGTCATGGCAAAGAAACTTCCACAGGTGACTAACTTAACAACAAAAGGTATTCTATCCTAAGAGAACTCAGAACCATTTCAAACATTTTGTTATGCAACGTATTAATTTCATTTAATCCTCAGTTTTTTTATGCCCGTTATTTACCTGTAAATAGTTTGCAAATTAAAAATTCAAGTGTTTTATATCTTAAAGAAAAATCATATAATTGATATTAGATTCTCGGAAATGGGTTGATAAGTGTCTCCGAGTTATAGTATCTAACCATTTAGAATCTATACAGATTGTATATTTCAAACTTCATCATTTGGAATGAATTTAATGTCAATATGTTGGCTCCACTCAATATATTAAGATATTGACTTCAAAAAGAGGAATGCATATCAATTTTAGCATGTGCATCAAAAGTGGCAACTCTTTTTTTAAGCATAATTATAGTTCAGAACTGTTCATCTGGACGCCTCGACAATTACCTCCAGAACTGCATCCCAGCCCTTAAACTGTGAAAGCCGTCTTCCCCTTGCTATTACTGCACATGCTGGATTTTCCTGTGCTAAACACACTGTCATTCTGGGTAAAGGATAAAAGTAAAAGAACACATCTCACAGTGTCAATCTCTATAAATTGCTCTCAAGTAATGCCCAGTCTAGTAGAGCTTAAGGCCAATGATTTAATTTAGAAATGTCAAATTTCATGCGATGAGAACGTGGATGTATAAACGCTGCCCTTAAGTGTAAAGGTATGTGTTTTAAAGCAAGCGCAGAATAGTTTCAGTTCAACCCCAGTGTCGAAAAATGATTTAGAGAGTAATTACATAGCTTGTAGAACATCCCTGTGAGTTGTTACCTAATTATGTGAAAATCTGTGGTAATATTAGCATGTGGTGTCATTGTCAGAATAAGTAAAGGAAACCTGAACTTGATACATTGAAAAAAAAAAACCACTTTTGAGGAGCTACAGGCTGAAAACATGAGGTTGAAATTATTGATAAAAAATGTGTTTTGGAACCACAGTTATCAACAGATTTCAATGATCCATACTACCCTTTTTTCCATTCCCTCCTAGAAAAGTGAAAGTTGAATATATTAATTTGTTATATTATCATCAGTCCAGATTCTTACAGACAAGATAGAGTTTTTCTCTTACTTGTGAATTTTAAAAGATTAGACCTTCTGTGCTGAATTTCTGGTTTCAATAGTTGATAATGCTACCTGTCCCTTTTCTCTCCCTCTTCTCCCTAATTCTTACTGTCCTTTTTTCTCATTTTTAACTTTTTTCTTAAAGAGAACTAAATACTCATTTTTACCTGTGTCCCTTCAAGTACACAAGAGCAGCAAAGCATAAAATATAATTTTAAATATTGACTGTTTCTACCTCATTCATAGGTCTTTACCCAGTGTTTGTGTTTTATTTTAGAGTTTATAAAGCTCTGTGTTTCACCCTTTGATAATGAAGGGTCATCTTAGAACTGCTCTTTGGTATCAAGAAAAATGTCACTTTTGATCAGTGTGGACAAATCAGAAGAGAGTTCAATAGATATTCATAAATGATGTTTGCTTCTGTAAAATGTCATTAAAATTATTATTCTGATAACAGGGCACCTTTTTTATGGATCCCATAAAGTTAACATTTTATTTGACACTTAATGGATAATGGGCCTCCATTATCTAGAACTATTTTTCTACGTTCACTTTTTATTCACTGTCCCGTTTCTTACACATCAGGATACAAACCGTGACTTTGGATTTTTAATTTCTAAAAGCTGAAAATAGCAGCTGGAATATTAAACCTGACTTCCTTTGCTTTTGTGATAAATGCAGGTGGCTCGGCATCAGTGGAAGGATAAACAACGAGGCCAGCACATTTACACAAGTGCAGAGACCGGTGACTCGCCAGTGCTCAACGGCACGGTGCAGATCTGTCTTCGGACTGTTTTAAACAGGAGATTAAGGATTGGAATCCCAGCCAACAGGGGAAAGAATTGTTCACTCTTTCAGAAGAAGGCAGAATGTCACCTTGAAAGCTATTCCAAGGTTATTCAGCAACTGAAGGTATTCTTATTTTTTAATTTAATCTTTATTATATATTTTTTCCATTACCATTTAGTTCCCTTATACTCCCCTCCCCCAGCAATCACCACACTGTTGTCCACGTCCATGAGTCCCTTTTTCAAAGGTATTCTTAAGAAAGCCATACTCCTTAGTCTTTGGGTGGGTCTCTGTAAACTAGAAATATACTAATGCTGGACTATTAATATCACCAGTCCCACAAACGTTAATTGAGCATCTACAATGTGTCAGAGACTGTATCGAGTGCTGGAGCCATGGGAGGAACAGTCTCTAAAACAGTGGCCCTCCACCCGGGCTGTCTCTAATGACCAACACTCCACCCAGCCCCACCCTCGGGGACTGTGAGTCAGTGTGTCTGAGACAAGACTAGGCATTTGCGATTTTTATAAGTTCCTCAGGTAATTTAATATGAAGCCAGAGTTGAAATCCTTAAGCCGTAGGATCTCATGTCCCCTGTAAGGTACAATAATAACTCAGTAGTAGGACATGTGAATGCTGTGGTTTCCCAAGCACTCAGAACTTTGTTTGAGGTGGCTGGATACACAAGGAGGGGACAGGGGACAAGAAAGGCTTCATCAAGGCAGTGATGCAAACATATTTCAGAGTTCTGAGCCGCTGTAGCTAGCTAACATTTCCTAAACGACTACTCTGGGCCAGGTTCTCTCATTGGCACCATTCACAATTCCTGGAAACAGGCGTTCTCAAACACACGTTGCCAGTGAGAAAACTGAGGCTCAGGAAGTTTCAGTGACTCACTGAAAAATCACACAACTTGCGAGTGGCAGGGTTAGGATTTAAACCCAGACACCCTGACTCAAACTTAATATAATTTCTGGGGAAAATGTAATGAATTTAGGTGACTTTCAAATGTTAATATTTAATATTTCCCCAAGAATGGGTGCCCAGAAGGGCTGCCCCTTGAATAGCTATAGTGAATAACTGCAGTTGTAATGACTTAACAAAAGAGCCATATTTTATCATTTCTTTGTCCAAAACCATTTTAAGTAGTATTTCTTGGGTTTTCAAAACATTGTGAATATTTTACTTTCCTTTACATGGACCTAATAGCAATCCAAAGACAGCAACGCCTAACAGGAAAGCAATTTCTCCCTTGAACTGAATCCAACCTGAGGCCTGGGGAGATGCAGTTTGAGAGTGGAGTCTGTACCTATGAAATATCTCCATAACATTAGGGTCCATTAGTGTCTGTCTTGTACCTCCTAAGGTATGCATTTTATGTATGTAAGATCATCACCTAAACCATAAGCAGCAGACTCAAGCAGAAGTTAACTACTTAGTCATTTCAGTCCAAATGTTCTATTAGGTTGTGTTTACCAACAGAAACATTATCTTCTAAAGCAGCCCAGGTTCACAGTTCTTAAATGTACCCTTGATGTTACAAAGTATAGGAAATAAGCTATATTTTAGCTAAATGCCTTCACATCTATGATGCAATCCAGCCTTATAAGACTTTTAGAGAAAATTTTAATGATAATAAATCTTATCAAATAAAGCAAGGTTATTATAACTGACTATAAATTATAGTTTTATTCAGTAAGAGAAAATTACAAGCTATTTCTCTAGTAATTTGAGTTAAACATTCAAATGAACATTCTCACCCAAAGATCATGCCACTCAGATAGGAGACTAAGGTATTTTTTTTTCAGTTCAAGTGTGATTGTTTTAACTCATCTTTTCTCTGCCTGAGTGTTCCTCTTTTCTTCCCTTATTATATTTTCTTGAATCTTCCAATTGAATGTGTTTCCACACACACCTCCAAACTGTTCCAGACTTCTTTGCTGCTTCTTTGTGGGGTTTACATTCCACGAACCACCCAGGGCACCAAGCACATGGTAGGTCCTCATTAAAAAATTATAGAATAGAAATTAAGGGAGTAGAGTTGAAGTCTACAAGGAGTTTTTTGACCATCGCTTTACCGGGAGCCTCCCCACCCACACTGAGTTGTGGGCTAAGTTGATGTTCCTTAGGCACAGCTCTGTCATCGGATGCGAGGCACCGAAATTCTCATTTTACCTCCAGTGATAACTAGCCACACAGGCTTTGGCAAATTACTTACTTCCCCTGCCTTTGGTCATCTCCACTGTTTACAGTGGGGTTAATAAGGACTTACTTGCCTAGAAGCACAAAGCTCATCCGAATAATTCTGTAAGTTATTTTCTAGCTCCAAACTATGGCAGATCTTTGACTGAATCAAACCTTTCTTCATCCCAGAAAGACAACACAGCTTGGGAAAAACATAGAACTTCATATCGAGGTGCTGTGAAAAAGATAGGTAATAATGGACTGACAATAATCATCTGATTTAAGTGAATTAAGTACATTGCATTACTAAACCTTAATTATTATCAGTGTTAATACTGCTATATGCTTACGAAGAACCTCCATGTTCTGTTTCTTACCTTTTGACTTCCTGTCATGGTATGACCTGCCTCGATAATGAGGGGTGTCCAAGTACAGATTCTCAAGGTCTTCTTGCCATGACTCAGGACTGAAGTGCTTGAGCAGATCTTCCACAGTGTCAAACTGTGCAATTGTTCTGTCCAGAGCATCCGCAGTGAGAGTGGGGTCCGTTACTGATGGAGAGTTGTAGGATACCCCCTAAGAGTGAGATACAGCTCAGTGTACTCAGAAAAGGCACATTGTTATGAAAAACAATAGTCATACAACTATATGGAAGAAACACAAACAAAATTGTGATTATAAGACATCATGTGCATAAATATCATGCTATAGTACTACTTCTAAATAAGGATAATTAGTTGGCAAATGACAGTCATTCACTTTTGTTTTCAAATCCAAACCAGCATGTCATAACTTTCACTTCATCTGTATTATAATCATTAAAAAAAAACATAGGCGAGTTGGAAATATTAAAATTAAGTCATCTAATTTCTTGGTTCAATGTCAAAATCCGTATCAACAACTGACGATGAGTAATTAAATTCTGAACTCCTTTCATGCGAGATCTGTGTAATCTGCTCCATTCCACCACATTTATCCTCTACAGGTCGCCGAGTGTTGCAAGTAGTGTGAGCAGGGTTTGAATCTAATCTGCAGACATCTTGATAAAATTTGGCATTTAACCCACTTATTTACTGTCAACAAGGATAATTATTCACAAAACTGGCTCTGCTGACTTCAGAGAGGAAGATTCACACGGGAAGCATATGTGTGTTTTGAAGTGTTGCAGCTTGCTCGCGATCCTAGCTGCCATTAAAACATTGTCAGGAATACTTTTTAAGTGGGGAATGCAACATCCTTGAAAGTCTGGAAGGGAGTATGTATTTTACCACGGAATATAGCCCCACATAAGCTTCCAAGCGCTTACTTCACTAACCCTTGTACAATCTGGAGACAAATGAGCCATCATTCACACATCTCTGTAAAAATTCATGACCCATTCACAAGGAAATAGGGAACACACAGTCTCCAATGATTTCTAAATATCTTTAAAGAAACTGCTAAACAAAGAAGATCCCCCTAAAGGCAAATATCGCTCATCACTACAGGAACATGGAAACTAATGAGAACCTGTGCTCCTGAAACTTAACTGCAGTATCCTATTGAGAAATAATACATGCCATAGAGCCACAGAGGGCAAAACCCACATTTATATTCTCACTCTAAGGTAACTTTTTCCCTTTTAACCAATCAAGGTCCAAAGGTCTGTAAGCAACTTGATGATCACTGGCTCTGACAGAAGAGTTCCTCAGCAGAGCTAAATGTGTGAGCGCATTAACCCAACACTGCTGTCACTGAGGAGCGTTTTGTAAATGTGACCTGGAGGGGAAAGTGAGTGGGGGAAAACGGGGCTTGAGGAGCAGGGTGAGAGACAGGAGATCGATGGGTAAAGATGTCAGGCCAGTTTGTTACACTAGGGGTGTGTGTGTGTGTGTGTGTGTGTGTGTGTGTGTGTGTGTGTCTGTTGATAAAAGCTGAACCCCGATGGAAGTACTTAATTTGTGTCTTTGACATTTCTGTTGGCATCAAATGCTAGAGGTGGATGATACTTAAATTCAATACCAAAATTCCAAATTCCCATTAAAATTGTGTTGTCTGGAGAATCTACTGTCTCCCTGGCTCTTACTCACCAGATGATTTACATTTAGACTTGTATCACCAACAATGTGGGTCTAAAAAAAAAAAAATCAAAATAAACTGGCAAAAGTTAGGGGAATGGGCAGCATCTGAGCTTTGAAATTAAAGTGCTTCCCTCAGTTTTAAAAATAAAAGCAGGAGTCTCGATCAAGCCAGCTCCACACAAGCAAATGCTTCTTGTAAAGGCTCTGGGGAATTCCTGGCAAGGTGTTTCCTGGGGTTGTTCCTAACTATGCCTAGAAGGCAGCGTGTACCCAGGTAACTTCAAGAGAAAGCTGAGAGGGGGCTCTTAGTCTCTGAGGGCAGAGTGAAATCTAATTGTTTTTAACGTTAGTCTGAAGAGAAAACCCAAACCATAGTAAAATGTAAAATTGTCCCTATGTATGAGCTTCACTGCTATTGTCAAGTTTACTCAGGACAGTTGACAGAAACATTGATGATGGTAAAGAAAATATTTATGAGTGACTAGACAATTTAGTAAACCCATGAGAACATTTTTGTTTCTAAGGTAATTATTTCAAAACTATTTTTGAGAGAAAGAATTATTTGGGTGTGCCTCCATCAATGGCACTGCAAATTTAATTGTGTTCACCTTTTGTTACACCTTTATAAACACAAATTCTAAAGCTAACTGAATTACCTTAAAATGATGATTGTAAAAAAAATGCTCTGAGGACTAAACCACTTTCAACAAAAACAAAGTATGTTTTGTTCAGAAATTAATAATAGGTTCAAAGACTCTTGCTCTTACTCCAGAAGGTTCTTGAAAAACAGAATGCTGACGAAAAAACTATGCTCCTCTGGTCTTCTAAGAGAGCTAGTCAGAACCTGGATTTAGAACTCAACCCAGAAGAGGTCCCAGTGGACAAAGACCCAGGGCTGAGCTTCCACAGATTTTCCAAGGGGATGGAATAATCCCTCTCTTTTTGAGGACCTGGATTATCCTGGATTAGCTAAGGGGTCCTTTAAGTTTATAATTTCTGCCCTTAGGGCAGGAATGGATAGACAGCCCTGAGCTATCAGGTCTAAGAAGCTTGAGAAGCCGGGCGATCTCTTGACAGAATAGCACACTAGGCCCTGGTCGCAAAAGCTGCCCCTGGCATCTGCCTTGAATTGCCAGTCCCCAGCTGCTAACTGTCCAAGCCTCCTGCCTAGCCTCCCAGATCCACAGTCTTCCCTGCCTCACTTTCATCTTCACCTGCTTGACAACAACTGCTCCCACTTAGCTGGGTTCTGAGCATGCATTCTGGACTGTCGAAACCAAAATAAATAAATGAATAAAACACGCGTCATATCACGACCAGAGGCCTGATTGCTCTTTGGCCCAGATCGCATTGTTCTAGTCCAACAGCCACACCAGGTGAATTAAATCCTCACAGAATCCATAGCTGAGGAAATCCTGCCATCTGAGGAAGCTAAAAAAAAAATCCCACAGAGAGCAAAAGATAGCGTATCGATTTTGGAAAAGAAAAATCCACTGACTCAGCCACACTGACCCACACCTTAGCACTACCGACAGGCTTTCTCCGTGCTCTTGACCTTTCAATGAACAACTGCATTTATCATCTTGTGTTTTATGGCTACGTAAGTGCTACCCGAAGAATTGGTGAAAACAGTTCTGTTCTTTCTGTACAAAGTAGATAAGTAGACAGAATACTGAGAAGTTACTAAATTTGGCAAAAAAAAAAAAAAAAAATAGGGCAAGAACCACTTTACAGTTTCAGCATTGAGTTATGTTTTACTTCCAAGTCAAATAGAACACATGCCTGGTTTGCACTGAAGTTATCTTACTGTAAACACTGGAATTTTTCATGTCTGAAAAGATCCTCGAAAATGCAAAGATTAACAGCTTCCCCTGGAATAGTCAAAAAACGATTTCAAAATTCCCCACTTGAGCCTGGGCCATGGACCAGTTGATACGTTCGATGTGTCTGCACAGTCCTCTAGTTGAAATGTGTTGCTTTGAAACTGGTAAATACTTAAGCTATTGTCTACTTTGTGTTCCCATAATGAGTACTGGCATTTCCTGAAAACTTTCTGAAAGTGGGATGAAGGGCATCTGCCATGGCCCGCTGTAATCCAATAATCCAAATGAAAGAAAAGAGAACATCACGCTTGAGATCTGGCTTTTGGTCAAGTCATAGGTCTTGATGCAGTGGATGTTGTTCTGGGGTGACCTTAGCTACTTCATCAGTTTTTTCATTGGCAACAGAAAAGTAAATTACTTACTGAGATAGAGCTTGTGACTGACTCCCAGTTGGTCTCTGAGGCTGCTGCGGGTTGGAAGTCTTCCTGGAAGGCAAAAAACATCCATGTGAAGTCAATCATACCTCCCTTCAAATCACTGCATGCACAGTTTCAGCACCTCAGCCATTTAAATCTCCTTCCATCTAAGTAACAACAGGACTGAGGGCTGCTTTCCTGCTGACCAGGTCACCATTGGTCTTTCACACCTCTCCTCAAGAACTTTTCCCATTCAAGACATGGACAGCAGCATTCACATTTGCTCACAGGCACTGGTGAAATGGAAAATGTGCAGTTCAGGTTTTAACTCAGCCCCCTACCGGCTGTAGGACTCCAGGTAATCTCCTTAACCTCTCCAATCCTTCTCTTCCTCATCTGTAAAAGGTTGGTATTTGGTGCTTAAATTACAGGGTGGTTTTGACAATTGACTCCATGAATCATTAATTATAACTAGCACTGAATAAAGTATGTAAAGAGTAATACTAATTATTATTGGTATTAATATTTATTTGGTTTGAACTAGGTTCTGCATCATGTTCAGTCTTGCCTGCTGAGCTAGACTACAGTATCAGTGATCTTTTCAAATGTAAATGAACTGACAAAGGGCTATTCCTGTCTCTATCAAGAAATATCAGGAAGAATGGAAGGGGAAGGAAATAACTGTGGGAGTGACAAAGTACCACCCACTGGAGGAGAGAAGGAAAAGGGCAGACCTCAGGAAGTCATTTATCTCAGAGACACCATAAAGGGTATGTGATACCAATGTACCTTAGAGAAAGGAACTTCTCTTAAAAGACAAATCTCTCTCGACTTCCTGTGACTTCCAGGTTGACTGCTCTAGCACCAGTAAGTTAAGAAGGTGAAGGGATTAGCCAAAGAACATACAGATATACGTGTAACTCATAGACATAGACAACAGTGTGGTGATGGCCAGGGTTGGGGGGAGGCAAGGGCTGGGTGGAGGTGGTCAAAGAGAGAAAAAATGGTGACATCTGTAATAATGTAAACAATAAAAATAAAGTTAAAAAACATAATGGGGAGGCAAACTGATTCTACCATTTTTATATGTCATACATGGTTTCTTGATCCTGCTAACATAAATTACCTTGGGTAATTTCCTCCAGCCCAACCAAGGAGTAAGAGGTATTTTAAGATATTGCTGAGAAAAATCCAGCCACTCAAATATGTCAATTTATTTACCCAAGTATACTTACTGAATGAGAGCTAAGTATCAGGATTAAATGTCATTCACATTTTGAGGAGCTGAAGTACCTTTGTTAATTGCTCATGATGATACTGGTTTATCTATAAGTGCCTGTGATGAAGAAAATTTTAGTTGTTTGCCAAGAGTCAAATATGGGGTTGAAAGAACGAACATCTATTGCAAACTTGCTAGATATCGCTACTCTAATCTCAACTTTGGAAGATGGGAAAGGCAGAATGTGGTCTCTGCACTTTGCAAGATAGATTGCATATGAAAAGGACAGGGCATTCCCACAGCAGATGGATGTGTGCAAATGAAGGTCAGAATTTTTATGAGTCTTCTTAAGTAGGTGAGCAGGTGAACCTGGGTAAGAGACATGATGGCTTCTCCATGTCTTGAAGAGACTGTTGGTAGGAGGGCATGTGCTGGATGTGACAGACGTGAGCAATCCTCAGGTCACAGAATTTTCACTTTCACTCATTGATTGAATATTTGTTAATCACCTGCTATGTGATACGTTCTGAGCTAAGGATAAAATCACAAGGAAATAAGAAACCATCCCTACCCTTAAGGAGTTAAAAATGTAAACATGTAAATAAAAAGGTGCCCTAAACTCCTGAGGGTGCTCTGATGCTGGACTAATGAGAATGCCATGGAAGACAGGAAAGTCTACTTGGAGAGGAAGTAGACTTGGCAAAATTTCATGTCAGAAGGTGACTCATGAGCTGAGCCTTGTAGACTCAGATAAGAAGATAAGTAAGTAGATGGTTAATTATAAGAAAAGTGAGGGACAAGCCTCGGTCAAAAAGAGAGTGGTATCTAGACAACATGTGGGAAACTATACAGAAAATAAAGCTAGTTACTGGGAAAGTTAATGAGTCATGTTGGACACAGTGTGTTTGAAATGCCTATGCAAATCCAGCTGGAGACGTTTTCGAGGCCATTTGCTACAGGAGAATGGGCCTCATGACAGACTTGCACTTGAGATACAGACTTACGAATCATCCTCACAAAAACGTCAATTAAAGCAAGTGATGGACTATGATGACCATGTATAAAAATCAGAGACAAACAAATCTTCATATCTTGAAACTGGAAAGAATTTTAGAATTCTTCTGTCCAGTCTCTTTGTTTTAATGTTTAGAAAACCAACTCTCAGAGAGAGAAATGCTGTGCTCTGCATCATGCAGCTGCCTCTGATGAAGCTAGGACCCTCAGAGCTCATTTTTGAATACAGACTGTGGGGTTATGTTGCACATCATTACAACTTGGATGAAACTGTCTAAGAGAGTGTCAACACCAAATCAGGACAGACAGAGAGCAGAATACTGGTGGGAGGTTCTGTGATGTATCTTCCAAAGCATTCTTAGTTGTTTAGGTTTTGTGTCTATACTTACTAAATTCTGTGACTTCAGTTTACTTCATTTTCTTGCATAGACACATGATAAAATGTTACTGAGCATTTTAAATATAAAAGGCCTTTCAGGCACATGCACCTAGGTAAATGTGACACAAAGAAATTTGAGCTTCTTTACTATCCCAGCTATAGGGTTCCAGTCAGAAACTTTAACAGGAATAATAATAAAACATTTCATTAAGATCCGAATCAAATATCACTTTATCTTCTCTTAGCAACAGGAATGTTAGACACTTAAAAGAAATCACACTTTTTAATGCTATTTCGAAATTTGTCATTATTTACAATGGCATTTAAAATGAACTTAAAAAGAGAAAAATATCCCTTTTAAGAATAAAACACAGAACCTCCGAATTTTAGTCCTAAAAAGAGAATCTTGTTATGGGAAGGAACACATCCTTAATATGATCATTTCCCATCTCTTCCACAATGACCTCCCAAGTCCCAGAGACCGGGAATTCTCCCGATTGCCTGTCACCCTACGCTATGCTTCTACTCTGGCCCTAGAGTCCACCTTCTGCACAGCAGCCTGACTGTCTTCCCCTCCTTGCTTTATTGAGGAATAACTGACAAATAGCACTATATAATTTAAGGTGTACGCCATGATAATTTTTTAATCCTTACCCAGAGATATGTTTACTGATTTGGAGAGGGTGGGAAGGAGGAAGAAAGGGACAGAGAGAGAAGCATCGATGTGAGAGAAACATTGATCAGTTGCCTCCTGCACTCACCCTGGAGATGGAACCTCCAACCGAGGTAGGGGCCCTGACAGGGAATCGAACCGACAGACTTTTGGTGTATGGGATGACACTCCAACCAACTGAGCCAGCCAGCCAGGACTATACTGTGATTATTTTATATATGTGTATAAATATTATATACATAACTATATATAATCATATAATGATACATATGACTAATACCACGATAAGTTTCACATAACTACAGTTGTGTGTGTGTGTGTGTTTGGTGAGAACATTTAAGATCTACTCTGTCAGCAGCTTTCAAGTGTGAAACACAGCCTTATTCACCGCAGTCACCACGCGGCACACGAGGTTCCCAGAACATGTCCCCCTGATGCCTGGAAGTTTGTACCCTTTAACCAACACTTCCCAAGTTCCTCCACTCCCCAGCTCCTGGAAACCATGAGTTTGGCTTTTTTACTTTATTTTTTTAGATTCCACATATAAGTGAGTCATACAGTTTTTGTCTTTCTGTGTCTGGTTTATGTCACTTAGCATAATCCCCTCCAGGTTCACCCATGTGGTTCAAATGACAGGGCTTCCTTCTCTCACGGGGATGAACGATGTCCCGTTGTACATACTACCTGTAATACATATCCCATTTTCTTTATACATTGACATAAACCCGGGGGTGCACATTTCTCCTAGAAATGGTGATTTACTTTCTTTTGGATATAAACCCAGTAGTGGGACTGCTGATCGCAGGGTAGTTCTGTTTCTACTTCTTTGAGGAACTGCTATGCTCCAATTCCCTTGGATTCTCCTGTACATTCAAGGGTGACATCCAGCTGCTGGCCTCAGCACAGGCAAAGCAGCAGTTTACGGCTGGAGGCCTTGCTGATAGGTCAGTGCCATGTTGCACCGTCTGCTACGTATTCGTAGTATCATCCTGGGTTGATCGCTCGCTCTCTCATGCTCTGCATGAATGAAAGACAAACTTTTTTTCTTTTGTGGGTGCTCTTAGCAGAACAATGCCCTTAGCATTACTTACGAGTTGCTAAAATAGAATGGAGAGTGAAGAATCATTTAAAATGTATCAAAAACAGAGCAGCTTAAAGAGATACACTTCTGTTCTTTGTTACAGCAAACTCAGACAAATGCTATAAAAGCCATGTCCCATTTTTCTGAAGAGAGAGAACTATTTCCAAGAGATAACTTGTTCCGAGAAATTGGTACAAATTCAGCCCTCGATTTCCTTTTCTCCTACTCAGGAACCGTAATTGTAGTACATTCCATCCTCAAAAAAAGCTGATGTATTTCCACGCAGGAAAGCTCTGCACTTTGGTGCCGTGGGTAACTTACAGGCGCTATCTAGGGGCCTAATGCTCTCCCTTGGGAGGTGTGCAAACTGAAGCTCAGATGCCATGTGGAATTCCCAGAATCCCCAGACTAATTATTACTAGAATCAGGGCTACAACCCAGTAAACTCTTGTGCATCTCTTAGTCCCATGCTCTTTCCACCCCACCAAATAATGACACACATCATTCTATCATTACAGGCACCTTAAGTTACATTGCACTAATAAGAATTAATTCACATCATTAAAAATAATCACATTCTCCGTGTGTGCCCTCACATTAAAATAGTTTATAATTACATTTTGGCGGCGAAGCTCATTATTTGGAGTTTTGAAGTGAAAGTCCCTCCTCCCTTCTCTGCATTTTACCATTTGGAGCAGCTATGAAGACACAGATATAATTCCCAGGACTTCGCTTTTTGAATAGCTGCACGTGCGTGATTTGGTTCATATGAGAAAAGTGTTATAGGTTAGGGATTGGGGAGGCATGTAAAAATAAAATCTTAAAGTACTTGAAAATACAGATAAATAGTTATGTCCTCAAAGTGTGGAAGAGATTTCTAAGCAAGAATGCAAGAGTCAAAAACATAAAAGTTGATATGCTTCGCACACACAAAACACACAAATCCAAAACTAACGAAACGAGACTGAAAACTTAATGACAAACTAGCAAACACACCTGTAGTAGATACAGCAGCATTCTTAAAATATAATGAACTCATAAATCAAAAGTTTATAAAAGAGTATGTCCCGTACCATACAATTTCGCTGGAAAAATGTAGAGATATCGAGCTATCTGACTGAAACAGAACTAAAAACATATTCACACAAATATTGACATTGTTATCAATGGGTGATAGATGATTTTTATTTTCTTGTTTTTTTTTCTATTGTGCAAATTAATACAGGAGACCTCAGCCAAGAAGGGCCTATAGGGATAGGTCTCAATGCCCTACTACTCATTCCTGGCTGTCCCAAACTGGAAGGGAAGTACTGTGCGTCTCCAACAGGAAGATGTTTTCTACTCTACAGTACTACCCCAGCAGAAGGAATGAAGATTTTCTCCTGCCTTGGCAACAGGACAGCCAATGAGAGACTGCCACGGCCCACCTAATAAAAAGCCACTACAGTTCAAACTCCCAGTTACCTCCAATGGACTCTGTTTATAACAGCTCCTCCGAACTTTCGTTTTTTGCTATAAAAGTTCTCTGGACTAGCCTGTGGTTTTTGCCACAGCTTGTATATTCTGAATTGTAATTTTCTACTATTCCTGAATAAACCCATTGTTTTGCTGGTAAAATAATTAAGTTTTATTTTTAAGCTCAACACTGTATACATGTTTTAAAATCATAATAAGTACCTAGTTTTCATAATATACACCTAGTTTTAATAAGAAATGGTAAACTTCTGAAACAACAGTGGAAAAGAAAAAATGGATTGAAGGGCGTGTGAACATTTACCCCTTAAATCTTATATGTTATATCATTACATTGAATGGCGATACCCATGTATTCTCTTATAGAAAATAAAAGCCTTTTTTTGGGAATACTTTTCACCAGTTAGTAAAGACGTGAAGAAAAGGGTCCTCAAATGGCAACACGTGGCTCTACCTGAAACATAGACAATGCAATACAACTTTCCATGTCTTTAAAAACTGCCACGACAACATGTGTCCAGTCATCAGCTGGGACACTGACAGGTATGTGTCTGAGTTTGTTTGAGGGTAGTTTACTCACAAACTGAAAGCAAACATAGCAAGGGATAAAATAACCCTACAGATAATGAATATTTTGAATAATAATATTGGTTATTAAAGATAAAATCGGAATGTGATTTCTATTTTCAGAAAGAATATCTCCAGATCATGTTTCTTGCCATCAGTCCCTTTGAGCCCACCCCAGAGCACAGGTGGCATATTATGAATTAACAAGTGAGTGCTCCACTCATTCCCCAATGAGGGTAGCTTGTATACATTTAATCACTGAGTGCCTGCAATGGATATCCAAAAGAATGCCTCTCCTGTCCTTTGAGAGTGGAGCTGGGGACACGTGTCTTTCAAGTCTTTGGAAACAGCTATTGGCAGGCCAATATTCCAAACATTAGGGATGATTAGTTGTGCCACCTGTTCCTGGATCTCATGGAGAATGGCTGTTCATTTTTATTTTAGGTGATTATGCTGTATGTGAGTAGATGAGCCATAAACTGTTCATGGCTCAGAGAGATGTATTCCACCATCTCTTAAAACATGCAGTTACTTGAAGTTTTTAAAAAGATTTCAGCCAAAACAATCTAACTTACTAAGGCTGACTCATTTAGGGTAAGTTTTAAAAGACATTTGTCAGAGTATGTTTCCTGATTTTAAAGAAAAAATTTCTTCTGTTTACTGGTTTATATTCATTTCTCAGAGAAAAAAAAAAAAAAAGAAATTCTCTCCTAATTGTATCTGTGCTTCTTGGCTGAGTTAGGCTTAGAGATGTCCCTTTTGAAATGCATAAAAACATAGAAGGACGCATCAAACTCATAAAACAATAACAAAAATATGCCAGCAATGTGTACTCCTTCAGTGAATTCTTTACGTGTTAATGACACTCTGTTGTGTTCATGACTCACTGAGGGAAACTAAAATAATGCTAAACTCCGAGGCCTGTGCCTGGGATCCACTCTATGGGGAAGATCTTCTGGAGTCAAGAATTCTGATACTTCAATACATGAATTTCTGGAATGCAGTCCAAGAAATATACATAAAATAATAATAATGCACTGATGTCCTAATAGCTACAGGAACAGAATAAAGCAAAAATTAAAGACCTCGAGGATCAATCCAACCCTGTGATCCAACCAAATCTTTACAAGCATATTCCATTACATGCTCATTATAAAACCAGCTCTTCTTCAGGTAACGTGGGATAGACCTTGGCTGGAGATCAGCTTTTATTGGCAATAACATTTAATACAAGGATAGCAAGAGTTCAAGAATCAGTAATTAACAAGAAAAATCAAAGAGCATGTTTCAAAGTTAGAGAATTTGTCTGTGAAATTTAATAATATATATTCTTAGAGCTATAAGAAGCCCTGAATGTTGAGTTATCTATTATAGGAAATCTAATTTTAATAAAATGTATCTTCATAACAAATAGCCACATGGATAAGACATACCTGCAGATTTCCCCTGATTGAAGACTTAATTTTATAATCTTTTCATTTATCATTATGGACAATAAAGTTAAATTTTTAAATTGAGAACTTTTAAGATTGATCAACTAATAGTCCATGTCATCTTGATGCTAATTTCAAAATATTTTTCAAAAGTTCATTTTATTTCTTATGTTATAAGAC